>JAEIFJ010002556.1:0-22056 GCA_018903435.1 Leucophenga varia
ATCATTGTCCAATGAATTCAAAGCCTTTTTTTATTTGCATATATGTCGGACAATCAGACCTTAAATGACGCTTTGGGCCTCAAAATATTTTATGACACATTTTAGAGCCCTATCAATATATAAAAATTTAAAGAGCTTAATTGTTTTCCTTGCTAAGATCAAACAATGGTGCTTTTTATCCTATTGTGGGTTTTACCATAAACCCTATCTCTATTAAAAAATTAAATGGGTTTTAGGATGCCGTAAAAATAATTTATTAGTTTGGTCTCTTTCAATTGTCATCGTGTATTTTTTCTAAAACTAAATTTTTACTCATGCTTTCATAAAGGTATCATATTTCTTGTAAACCCCTCATAACTTATTCCATTACTAAGATTGGATTATACTTTTGGTTACCAATAACATTCAGAAAATTTTACGACACAGGCAAATATAAATATATACTGAAGACTCATGGCCAAAATTAAAAAAATCATACACCCTAAACATTTTTCGAAGCCAAGACATTTTACTTTATGAATGAGTAAACGTAGGGAAATTTCACATACATATAGTATATCATTCTATCCAGTACGGAATTATTTCAAAAATTGTTTAAAACAGAGTAGGTAGAATCGATTTTAGGTCCCTCAATGGCCAAAGCTTCAAATTTCTTAAATTGTCGTCAAAATATTTTTTTAACTTCATCGATGTTAGATTCTCCAGCATCTAGGTTTACCCATTCAATAAGTATTGTATTGACTTCATATGTCTTTTTTAAGCATTCCATTAGACTCTATGCCATAGTTTTCCAAAATCTCTTACTACCTAAATTAGATATGAAATACATATGAGGCAAAAAATTATTTAAAACAAGGAAAAATGATAACTTTGTTGGAACCGAAGTTCACAAGTAACACTACCGAGGTGTCACTCGCCGATTTTGTTCATACTTGGTATACTCATTCTATATCGAAAAACATTAGACACTTATTTTTTTATATTAGCTTACAAATGTTTTAAGGGGTAGAAACCACCCCCTGTAAAGTTTTCAATACGTAAAAGTTAATTAATAGAGTTTTTCTTTTAAATATTAGTGATTTATTAATATTTTATAATAAATTTAGAGATTGCAGATCATATTGTGGCTCATCAAAACTTTTTTGTACCAGACTGATAATATTTCTGGGATTCATTATCCAGAAATTTTTAAGTCTAAATTAATAATAATAAAAAAAAAAAAACACTTAACTGATTTGATTCTAAAATTCATTCAAAATATTAAAACCTGTAAAATTTTTAAATTACCTGCTCTTTCGAAATTTTGACCAAAAAGTATGTACGTAAGTACGTATTGAAAACTTAACAGAAATTACTAGGCATTCTTTTAGTTTTAGTATTCGAAATTTTGACCAAAAAGTATGTACGTAAGTACGTATTGAAAACTTTACAGGGTTGGTTTCTACCCCTTAAAACGTTTTTAAGCTAATATAAAACAAGAAAAAACGTTAACTTCGGTAGAACCAAAGCTTAAATACCCGCCACACGAATCTTTAAAGAGTTTATGAGTAATCATCAGTGGTCACCCAAGTTTATACACAGTATTAATTTTAAATTTTGAGCTAAAAATACAGATATGTATAGCAACATATTTCTCGAAAATATCTGGAAATGGGCGATAAGTTTGTATGGAAGAAAAACACCTAAAAATGGGCGTGGCACCATGATATTGGAAGAGTTTTTACCCAATATGGAGAAAATTCATGAATAAATAATAACTTTTTTCATACAAAAATTCGAAAATGTGCGGAAATTTTGTATGGGGGCTATTTCAAAAAATGGGCGTGGCACATCTGATTTAACATTGGATGACATTACAATGTTTTTAGCCAAATTGGAGTGAATATATTCATAAATAATAACTATTTTCATACAAAAAATCGGAAAAAACGGAAAGTTAAAATGGGGCCTATGCCTAAAAGAGGGGGTGGCATCTTGGTTTTAACACTGGATGACAAAAAAAAAATGTTTTTACCCACTTGGGAGCGAATACATTCATAAATAATTAGTATTTTTATACAAAAAAGGTACGTTTGTATGGGGGCTATACCTAAAAATGGGCGTGGCACTCTCATTCTCGAACTTAACATAGTCGTTGCTGAGAAAAGCTTAAGTTCCAAATTTCAGCTAAATATCTTTATATCTTCAACAAAAAAAGATGCCTAGAAATATACAGACAGACAGACGGACGGACAGACGGACATGGCTAGATCGATTCGTCTCGTCGAGCTGATCAAGAATATATATACTTTATGGGGTCTACGACGTCTCCTTCGATGCGTTACAAACTTTCAGACAAACTGAATATACCCTTCACACTACGTTTGGCGGGTATAAAAATACGTGTCTAATGTGTTTCGACATAGAATGAGTATACCAAGTATGAACAAAATCGGCGAGAGACACTTCGGTATTGTTACTTGTAAGAAAAGGTTAAGTTTCGAGTTTCAACCTAATACCTTTGAAACTGAGCGAATGAACATCCTCGAAACAGATTGACGGACATGGCTAGATCAGGAATATATATACTTTTCGGGATCTACGACGTCTTTTTTAGTGCGTTACAATCTTTCCGACAAATTGAGAATACCCGTTTACACTATGTGTAACGGGTATGACAAATAAATTAAGTTAAATCTATATTAATAGGTGTTAATACTTTGTATAGCCCGCGAAGAATATATAAATAAATACATTTTTGTGTTTGGAGCTTATATGTAGTCTCGAATGATTTTTTCAATTAGTCTTCTTTATTTATCTTGTATATCAACATTGTTCTAGGTAATTAACTAAATAACGTTTTATCAAATTTGCGAAAATGAAAAAGAAAATATATAAGTAACATATATTTGATACAATAAGAACTTATTCTTGTAAAGTTTTGCAAAACTTTAGGACTCTTGTCCCTCTTGTAAATAATATATAAAGTAGAATTTACTAAGTTAGATATATATAATTTCACAATAAATAGTTCATTTTATTTAATTAATTAATTTTTAATTTTTTAATAATTGTTAATTTTGTGAATTTGGATTATTTCCCAACAAATAGTTAACAAATCACATTGTTAATTTGTGAATTGTAAAATAAAACGAATAACGCGAAAAACAGAATGTTTTCAGAATTTTCAAAAACTTTCGATACTGCAAATATCTTTTTATGTGAAATTTATAGAGATTTAAAACTTTCTTCAACGCTGCCAATAGTTCTACTTAAAGACTTGTAAACAGAGGTCTATATGTGGTTGAGTATATACTTAACCAGGTAACATTTTAACGCTCTAACCAAACATTGAGAAAATGAAATTGTGTCGACATTTAAAATGGGTGACAACATGTATTTTGCGTTTGTCTCCTACTCCAAAATTGACCAAAATATTAAAGTATGTTTAATTTTGTTCACGACTGATGCAGCGTCAATACAGTGGTGGCCAGCCACTAACTCAGCTAGTCAGTGACATGATGCAGATATACTTACATAAGCCAGTGGCGACTGTCCCATCCTGATTCACGCCAAACTTTAAAAATTCATATAAATAAAATTATCAGTCGGTTCTTTACAAATGTTTTTTTTATGGTTTGCACTTTTAAGTTTAGTTAAAAAATAAAAAAATCATTTTAAATCGGACCCAAATTTGAAAATAAAAAAAAAAAAAAAAAACAATTGCCAATTGTTTTTATAAATAAAAAAAATAAAATTTTTTTGTAACATGATTGAAAGGCCTAAAAAGTTCGAAATGTTTTATTTCTTAAAAAAAAATTGTACAAGTTTGGTATTTAAAAAGTTACAAATATGTGAAAAATCTATATATATAAAAATAAATGTATGTTTCTATGTATAGAGTATACGTTGAAACCATCCAACCGATGAGCCCCAAACCGGTTACATTTGAAAGAAAACAATGCAAGTAGAGTTTTAGACCATTAAAAAAAGAAGTCGGTTTTATAATTTTTTAAAAATGTTTTGCTTTTTTAACATAAACAAAAAACAAAAAATAATAAACATCTGACAGCTTTCCTCGGTATACTATATTTTGAGTAGAATCAAAAAAAAAAAAAAAAGAGAAAAAAGAAAATACATAGTAAAAATACCATCAAAAGGAACTGAAATTCCACAAAACACAGCAGATGCGAAACGGAAAAGAGCTGAAAGAGCAGCCGAAAGTTCGTATGGAGCCTATACCTTAAAATGACACCTTAGTTTTGACATTGGATGACAATAGAAGTGTTTTTTACCAACTAAAAGTGAATACATTCATAAATAGCAGCTATATTTATACAAAAATTCGAATATGGGCGACAAATTTGAAAGGGGCTATACCTTAAATGGGCGTGGTACCTTGACTTTGACATTGGATGATATTAGACGTGATTTTACCCAATTTGAAGAGAGTACATTCTTAAGTAACAACTTATTTTATACAAATAACTGGTTGATTTGTATGTGAGCTAAAAATAAAAATAGGTGTGGTTCCTTCATTTTCAAACTTGATTTAGTCGTTGGAGGGAAAAGATTAAGTTCCAAATTTCAGCTTAATATCTTTTGAGCTGACCGAATGAATTGAGAAGTAATAAACAGACGGACAGACAGACGGTCATATCTTGGTCGATTCGCCTCGTCGAGCTGATCAAGAATATATATACTTTAAGAATTTATATACTTAATTTTTTTAAACACCATACACCGACAGCCACATTCCACATCTGCTGCAAATTTCTTAAATTTGTTGTGCCTCTTCACTAGAGCACTTGATCATATGAAATGGATGTAGTCTAGATAGCGCAAAGGTTGGATTATTTTGATTTGAAAAGATGTCGAGAACGAATCCAGATTAGGTAAACCATAATCATAGATCATCGCCAGTGTTTATTATTGTTAGCTTACTGGATGATATTTTTTGTTTTTGCGTGGCAAAGACACTTTTACTCGTAGATCGGGTTTTGATTAAATCCGCTTTATCTAGAAGTTCGTTTGTAATTTTTTTCTGCATTCAATTTGTCATCTTTGATCTTATGCAAAATATTGTAAATATTCTCACCAACCGCAATGAAATCATTATATTTCGTTCAGAAAATGTTTGTTGTAGTCTCTTGTAGATAATAATACCTTTTACACATGGTGTGAAGAGTATTATCAGTTTGTCGGATAATTTGTAACGCATTAAATGAGGCATCGGAGACCCTATAAAGTATATATATTCTTGATCACCTCGACGACACGAATCGAATTATCCATGTCCGTCTGTTTATTTTAACGCGATTTACTTGGAGACTACTTGAGATATTTAGTTGACCAGGTCAAGTTCGAAAATGAAAGTGCCAAGCCTATTTCTACGTATAGCCTCCATACAAAATAACCGCCCATTTTGAAAACAGGTATTTTTATGCATGTATATCCACTCCAAATTTGGTGAAGTCAACTATAATTTCATCCAATGCCAAAACAAATGTGCCTCGCCCATTTTAGATATATTTCCCCCATACAAACTTACCGCCTATTTTTTGAGGTTGTGTATAGAAATGGTTATTATTTAGGATTGTATTGAATCAAATTTTGGTAAAAACATTTCCAATATAAAGGTGCCACGCCCATTTTTAGTCATAGGCCCCACCCAAACTTACCGATTACTGTCGAATTTTTTGCTTTAAATATCTGTGTTGTTTGCTTAAAATTTGAAACCAATATTGTGTCTAAACAGAAACGTGTATTTAACCTTCACCGAAGTTAACATGTTTCCTTTTCCATATGAGGGTTAAGTAACTTGTTATAAAATTTTTGACATCAATTTCAAAACTCAATATGAAATTGCGCTTTGTCACAATCGAAATCTTTCTTTCATTCATGCGTTCACACTACTATACATATGTGTGGCCGGTATAAAAATAGAAGTTATAACAAAGTTTATTTTATTCTTTTTCTTTTGTTTTTTGGCACAAGATTTTTTCATGACTTAAACTTTTAATGAGTAGTTAACTTAATAAACATAATATATTTCTAATGATTTATTGGTTTTTGGAATTTTTAAGAACATTTCTTAATCTAATATGTCGTTAAATTTGATACATATGCTTTCTATACCCGCCACACATACAGTGAAGGGTATTCTCAGTTTGCCGGAAAGTTTTTAACGCATTAAAGAAGATATTCTAGACCCTATAATGTATATATATTCTTGATCAGCACGACGATACGTTTCGATCTAGCCATGTTCGTCTGCATATCCGTCTGTCTGTCCGTCCATCTGTTTATTTCTACTCATTTTTTTCGATGACGATATGAAGATAATAAACTGAAATTTGGAAATTAAACTTTTCTCGGCAATAACTACTTTGTATATTAAAACCAAGGTGCCACGCCCATAGTTAGGTGTAGCCCCCATACAAACTTACCGCCAATTTTCGAATATTTGTATAAAAATACGTATTTTTTTTTGAATGTATTCACTCCAAATTGGGTAAAAAAACACTTCTAATGACATCCAATATCAAAACAATGATGCCACGCCCATTATAAGGTGTAGCTCTCATATAAACTAACCACCTTCTTTAATTTTCATTTTTGAATGTGTTCACTCTAAATTAGGTAAAAACACTTCTTATATCATCCAATTGCAAAATCAAGTTGCCACGCCCATCTCTAGCGATTCTGATTATTTTTGAGCTTTTGTATGAAAAAAAGTAATTATTTTCAAATATATATGAATAAATAAATTTATGCCACTGATGATCACACATAAACTATTCAAAGATTATTGTGACGTGTATTTAAACTTCGGTTCAACCGAAGTTAATTTTTTCCTTGGCATAGGTTCGGTTTTAATAACTTGCTCTGTGGAGAGTGTGAATCTTCCTAACAATGACATCCGGTTTCTAGCTAGAGCTACACATTCAGATAGAATATAGATGGGTTTTTCCCTTAAACTGCCATAGAATCTACACTAAGGAGAGCTTGCTACACCCATTACATGAAGGTGTATCCTAAGTGGGACAATAAGGTTCTGGGCCTATTAGGGGAGTTGCGACCCCCTTCCTGGCTATTGCGTCTGCTTGCTCGATACCTGGGATGCTTGTATGCCCTAGCACCCTCAACAGTTGTACCCTGTTGTTTTGTCCTAGTACATTCAGGATGGCTATTGCCTCTTGTACGAGTTTAGATTTTACTATATCAGACTGTTGCGCCTTGACAGCTGCTTGGCTGCCTGATAGTATTGCTATATCGAAGTTATTGTAGTTCCTGTCAATATTGATCTGCGCGCAACGAATTATTTCGTAGATCTCTGCCTGAAAGATGCTAGTATATCTTCCCAGGAATTCCCAAATGATCATGGGTATTGACAAAAGTCGAGACCCTCCCACCCACGTGGACAAGTATTTCTTATAGAAGGTAGATGTAGTTTTGTATCCATCTATCAGTATGCGGATGAGCGTGCTTCTCATCCTTAGATTAACTTCTATGTCTAGTGGTGTTAAGTCTAGAAGTGTTTCAAGTGTGCTGCTGTAGAACAGGTACGTATAGCCCCTTTGATTCTTCTACATGCTAGTCGTTATAGTGACTCAAGTTTCCTTTTGGACGTGAGTTGGCTCGGGGGTTTGGGTTTGCAGCCTCAGAAATATCGTGCTTATTTTCTGCATACAAATAGGAGTTAGTGCATCTACGAATAATATCATCTGTGTGGCTTTGTTCCCTTTGCATTGATTACAATGTCGTCCGCATAACCCTGACATTGTATGCCATTGCTACTTAATCTAGTTAGTAGGCCATCTACTACCAGACTCCATAGCAGAGGTGATAGCGCACTACTCTGCGGACATCATTTGACGGTTTGTACTCTGATGTTTGTGCTATTTAGGTTTGTTTCCGCCGTTCAACTGTTCGACACCTCTCTCTTCTAGAACATTACATATTGTGTCGTGGTTCGTGTTGTCAAACGCCCCTTCAATATCTAAGAAGGCACAAATAGTGGTTTCTTTGTTTTCGAATGAGTTTTTAATTACCCCAGTCAGGTTCATTCGGGTAATGTCGGTTGGTCTACCTGCTCTGTATGCAAGCTGGTCCTTATGTAGAGGTTTTCTCGTAAGGACAGTCTCTAATAGATGCCTAATTCTTAGCTGTTCGTTTTCCGTAGGAATTATCTGGTCTGCAAGGTGCTATATTTCCTTCGGCCTGGCCACTGCACGCTCGAAGCGTGCTATGGCAGAGGAAGACATACTTTCGCAGAAAGATCTGTACGTATGTTTCTGCGTTTCGCTTTTCTTATTTCTCTCTGATAGAGCGTAAGTTCCTGTGAGTTATCCCTCCGCCGATCTGTGCTAAGCAGGTATTTTCAAATGCCAGGGTAATATTTTCGTAAAGCTCGAATACTTTCTGTTCTAGTTCAAAGAGATGTCTGGAGTAATTGAGCTCCCCTTTAGGTATGGTGCGTGACAGAATACTTCTATATAATCTTGCTCTCTAGTGCTAGACTGCTAAAAGTTAGGTCTAACACCTCCTCCTCTACTCTAGTGACAATGTTTGGTGTGCATCCCTGATTATTAGGTGTAAGTTTATTGCAAAGTAAGAGTTCAAGTAAACATTTACCCACTAAATTTGTAACCGTTCTTGGGTTCTCGGCCTCACAGAAGGCGGAGGCTATTACGACCTGCATCTTGCTTCCTTTAATTATTATCTCGGTGGTAATTAACACGCAGTCCTGAGTTAAGTTCTGAATGTACAGTATAGTTAATGTTATTTCGAATCAATATGCAAGCAGGATTTTCCTGCCCATTATCGCATATTACCTGTGTGTTCCTGGTGTAAAGACCTGATGTATAGGCCACCATGGCTCCTGGATAAGCGCAGTCCCACGGTGTTGTTGGTGGGAGTTTACCTGGGCTACGCTTAACTGGATGGCGGTGCTATTGTGCGCGCTCATCTACTGCATTCGCCTCAATCTCCTCTGCAACGAGTGTGGTGTCCTCGTCCCGCTTCTTGTATTTGGTTTGTGGTTTTCACAACTGCGGCGTAGCCTACATCCTTCGTTACGGTGGTTGTAGTGGGTGCGGGGCTATTCAATACCCAACTGCTCTCTAGGGCCGCTGCAGATGTAGTTGGTCTCTCATCCATTCTGTCTTAGACCGTTGGTGCTGGCTTGCTCCTTGTCCCATAATACTCTGGGGATATGAGCGTTTTATTGGCTCTTTTCGTGGCCGGTCTTGCTATATGCATGGTCTTGTGATTCAGGGCTTTTGCCTTGTCCTCCTGCTCTATGTACCATTTCACTCTCGCACCACTTAGTACTTGGCGGTGAGGATCATCTAAACCTCCTGATGATCCAAGTGGTGGGAGGAAGGGCCTCTTCGATGAGGCAGTATTTTCCTGTCGTGTTAGTGGAGAGGTTACCTGGCTGCCTCTGGTGCTGCCAGGTCTACTTTCTGCAGGGGATGCGCGCTCCTTTTGCCGTTGTACGCCTCGTTGAATGCGATTGTCCGGGTAGCTATGTTTTGGACATACGTTGGGCGTGATGACTAGCAGCTTGTGTCGCGGTGCACTCCGCGGTACACTCCCGCGGTAGTTTTATGTTTTTATTATTTTTACTCATGATAGTTTTCTTAATGCGGAGAACAACGGTCCACCTGTACAGAGATCCGCTATGTTAAGGTAAGGGGTTTATACTCCTCGAGGTGACCCGGTGTCGAGAAGGTACCGTTAGCGAATGGGCTACTTGGGGACCCGAGCCAGGCTGATTATCGACACGGCTCGCGCAACATCTAGATCCGACTCCATGGAAGGACAGGACATATGTTGTCATAAAGATAATCATAAGCGCCTTGAGATGTACTGAAGTGTTCATGGTCAATCCAAACACTACCACATGTCCCCGCACGACTATTTTAGCCAGGCAGTCAGATTCTATATCTTTTTGAAAACCTATTTCCAGCAGCCGCCGCGATGAAGATAATAGTTGCACTTCTCCTACAGAGAACCATTACGGCATGTTAATCCCTGGATTATTTAGGAGCTGGCTCTTTATACATACTTAAGAAAGCAAACTAATTTCTACCAACAATTAATAAATGTATGTCGATTTTGAATGCGTTCCCATGCACAATAGCGACCGTCGAGTGATCTTTTAGTCCACTTCGTAGAGTCAAATCAATGCTGCGAGGCACGATGGGAAAGGAAAGCCCATATGAGCATGCAAAGAAATTATTATTAAAGTGCATACCCGGGTAAGAATTAATTAACTTCCCCTCGCGATATTAAAAATCCTTAAATGAATTTCTGACAAATTTTTATGCGTATTTCTTTTCGCGATATCGGCGATATTAACGATAATATAGCAACAAAAGTCTATCAAATTTTTTTTTTCCGAAAATTTAAACTAATTTTCTTTTTTTTTACTTCTAGATCGTAAACACCCTTTATATGTAATAGTCTTTAGTGATGGTCGCTTTCTTTGCTATCGCTGGTTCTAGTTGGTCAGTTAGTTGTTTTGGACGACAGTTTGGAAGAAAAAATTTTGCACTCTGCCATTTGTTTTACTTATTTGTATAAAAATGTCACAATTAACTTCGTTTTTTATATTTATAGCAATTGCGCTTTTACCATTCAATCGTTTTAATAGACCGAGCTCAAGTGAGTGGCAAATGTACTAACGAATTTTCACAGGTTCGGTGTTCAAGCGAATATGAACGATTCGCGAAGAATGATAAAAGCACCAATCAAAGTTTCAATGTTCGCGAAGAGCGACACACCAAATCACCGATAACTGAACAAGTTCACTGAGGAACAAGAAAATCGCAAGTCGCTTCTTTCAGTCGCGGTGCGACATTGCGATTTTTAAGTCACTGTGAAAAAATCACCGAAAGTTATTTTATTGCTAACACTAGTAGTCTATATAGTCTTTCAATGCTGATCAAGAATATATATACTTTGTATGGTCTGTCATGCCTCCTTCTGTGTGTTACATACATTCGCACAAACTTAGTATACCCTTTTACCCTTTGGGTACAGGGGTATAAACGATCAGTGGAAGCGTGTTTCAAAGGAGAATATAGCACGACAACGAACTCTTCAGGTGGGAGCAACACGGTCTGTTGTTGAGCGATATAGGAATAAATGGAGACAGGAGAAAAGCCTGATCAGACGGAAGAAATGAGAACTGGAGAGGCGTGAAGTGGAGAGATTGAGATGATGGGTATCGGAAACGATGCGATTTCAGATGGCCGGAAATCACGAAATTTATGAATGAGCCACTTCTCTACCCTACTTGGGGGCGATGACGGGAACAATACCGCTGGTGGAGATGATGAACATTTGGGTCCTCCGACCGATGAAGGGATTCCTGTGGAGCCACCAAAGTATGATGAGGACTTTGAAGTTCTACCAAGAGTTAAAAAAACAAAGCGGCAGCCGCAGACGAACTACCCACAAACATAATAAGGACCGGCGGCGAGGAATTGGGCATATGCATGCGTCAACTCTTGTGCTAAATGGACTGCTGAGCGTATGCCTGATGACTGGAGCCTAAGTGTTCTGTGCCCAGTTTTTTAGAAAGGAGATCCTGCAGTCTGCGCAAACTATCGCGGAATAAGTCTCCTTCCAATCGTTTTTAAAATCCTATTTGGCGTATATTTGAATAGTACCAGTATGGTTTCAGACCGAAGAAGTCGACCATTGACCCTGTATTCGAACTACAGAAAAATCGTGGAGAAGACCAAAGATAATCAAATCAACACTCATTCACCTATTTGTCGACTTCGAAGCCGCTTTTGATATTCCGATAAGATCATAGTTCTATAAAGCACTGACGGAACTTGGTATCCCGTCAAAGATCGTTCGCCTCTGTATGATAAAGCTAACAAACACCCAAAGCGTTGCCAGGATCGGTAAAAGTCTCTCCGATCCCTTTGATACTAAGGCGATGCGTTGTCGTGCGACTTTTTTAATCATCTAATGGAATATATACTGAAATAATGCTCAAACGTTGACCTGTCGGATAAAATTTTCTACAAAGAAACTATGCTTCTCGCATATGCCGACGTCATAGACATAATCGGCAAAAATGATCGTGCAGTCCGGGGCTTTCTCAGACATAAAGAAAAAGTCTCGTGCAATGGGACTAACGGTGAACAAGAACAAGATGAAGTAATTGGTATCCACCCGCAGATAAATTGTACGACGTAGAGGGTCTTTGTGGACAGAGAACTTCTGTTTTGAGACTTCGTCTATTTGGGTTCAGATGTAAACAACGACAACAACAACAGTCAGGTTTTGTTTTGGTCTTGGTTAGCAAATGCGAAGTAGAGTTCTGTCCAGAGAAACAAAAATTAAACTCTACTGGACGCTGATAATGCCTGTCCTGATGTATGGCTCAGAATCATGGGTTATGACAGAATCGGATAAGTCGGCGTTGGGCGTATTTGAGAGGAAGATACTTCGGAGAATCTTTGGTCCAGTTAGAGTGGGAAATAACATCCGTATGAGCTATATACTGACATCGACATAGTTAGGAACATTCAATACAAAAAGGCTGTCCGGGTCTAGTCCCCTGTGTCGGATGGATACAGAGGCTCGGGCAGATTGTGGAAGACGTCCGCAGGATCGGTATCCCAAATTGGTATATTGAAGCACTAGATTACAACCACTCGTGCGGAGCCTTACGTACTGCCAAGGCCAACAATCGGCTGTAGCTCAACTTACACTGCACTTAGTCACACTTTTACTAACAAAGTAATGAATTATTTATTATTTCAACCGCCTGATTATAAACAAACTCTTATATACAAACTCTTATATACAAACTGTTATATACAAACTCTTTTATACAAAATTGTACTTGTCATACAAGAAATACTAAATTAAATATTAATCGTAACTTTTCATTTAAATACCTTTGTTGAAACTTTCTTTAGATTCAATAAAATGTTCTTGTCTTTTTTTGTATTATTATTTCACTTTATTTATATATTTTCTAAAAACCCCGAGGCACACAACACGCTCTCTTTCTCTTTTCTCTTTTGGGAATGGAAAAAAATTTGTTATTGAAATGTTTTTTATTTTGTTCAACGTAGTCCACTGTAAGCTCGATACATTTATTCCAGTGATTTTCGAACTTCTTGATCCCGTTAGAAAAGTAATTTGCCGGAAGGTGGGTAAAATACTCCTCCGCTACGTTAATGATTTCCTCGCCAGAGCTGAATTTTTTATTGATAAGCCGTCGAATCTCGCTCAAAACATGGCGTGTGCGCTCAGTACTATCTTTGAGCCATCTGCTAGCTCGCGTACCTTCACTTTCCGGTTAGCCAACACCATTTCATAATTTGTTTTGACATTGTCCTCTGTAACGGTATCGGAGGGCCTGTCGCTGCGGACTTCATCGGTAATGGAGTTGCGTCCACCACGAAACTCTCGAAACCAATATATGACGGTGTAATCTAACGGACCATTAGACTCATAATATTTATCCAACTTTTCTTTTGTTTTCTTCGCCATTTTGCCACTCAAAAAAATAATAGCTTTATGAGAGAACGAAAATCGTTTTTTCTATACTTAATATGATGGGAAAAACGTCAGTAACAATCAGTTGTCAAAACAAAACTAAGGCAATACAACGTATGCATTAGTCATTTATATACAGTAAGTGTTGGTGCTTGACTTAGTAGCGTTTTTCGCTATCACCCGATTCGCTCATATCACGTGACCAACTATTCGCGAATATGTGGTTTTGTTTAGCCGTACGATTACGTTACTGACCTGTGCGCAGTCGGTCTTCGGCGAACGTTTAGGGCAGCATAATTTTCCATACTACGGCGCGCATGATTGAGTTACCGATATGTTATAGTTTTCGCTCACCGAGAGAAAAAAGTTGTGTGCTCGTGTGTGCGCAAATCCAAATCTCTGAGTTTCTGTTTCTGTACGCTTCGTATTTTTTTGTCGACCGTGCTTTTTTTAATTACTGCTAAAGCGCATTTTTCTTTGTTTCATGACACATGGGATGACTCACTTAAGAGCTTTCCAGAAAAGCATTTAGTTAAAATAAATTAAATACGGAAGAAGCAGAACAAATTGAATGTGGACTCAATGACAATTTTATCGAAGAAATACTTTCAACTAAGCTTAATCAATATTTGAGTTCCTTGCTATGTGCTGCGAGATGCTCGAAGTACAAGTTTACTAAGAAATTTACCTATGGCATTTGTCATAACATATATAAATTTGAATATGAAGGATATATATATGCTTCATATGGTCTTCAACTCCTTCTTTAATGTGTTACAAACGTAACGACACACTCTTATCGAATCGAAATTCTTGCTCTAACTTAAAGAAATGACCATGCTTATCATACATTCTTCCGTTTTGTGAAATCAAAATAAGCAGAATACGGACATAGCAAAACCATTCAAAAATCTGACGTGTTTTAAATTTGACATAGATCCGGATTTGACATAGATAGTCAGACTTCCAGATCAAATAAAAAATTTATAATTTTATACCCTGTACCCGAAGGGTGAAAGGGTATATTAAGTTTGTGCGAATATAAATTCTCTTCCATCTGTCTGTCCGTCTGAAATGCTGTCTTCCGTATGAACACGATTATCTCGGAGACTATAAAAGATAGAGCTACCATTATTGAAACTTAGACTCTCCCAAGCCGTCAAGTGTTCACTTGCCAAAGGGTTTCTCTAGCCCCACTTAAATCTACCCCGACATTTAAAGCTTTTTCATAAAAATATCTTTGTTTCTTATTTTAGGAGTTCAAAGTTAAGTATAGATTATTCCTATGGTAGTCCCAATGAAATGTCCCAAAATTGGTAGGACCAGAAACATTTTTGGGTACTGCCCCAAACAAGTTAACCACATTTTTTGTTTTTGCATGAAATTCCAATACTATAAAGTATGAAACTAAGAGAAGAGCATACTCGACTTCAGCGTTCTTTTTTTTTTTTCATAATTTTGGGTACTTGCAGAAGCCTTCATATCAGAGGAAAAAATGTACCTATCGGAAAAAGTCATCAACGCGGCAACAATGTTGCAGTCTTGCTACATTTCTTGGATGACAAGTCTTCATGCATGACATGTCTAGCAAGACGCCTAGTGTGTGTCTTCCATCGCTTTTCTATCAAAATATAACACAATTTTGCATCCAAAATAGTTTAAATAATTTGAAACAGTATAGATGTGTGAACATTTTCATAATTCATGACAATTCTGTATTCTGAAGTAAAATAAAAATATTATTGCTGCAACTATTAAAACTTTCAATATTTTTTGCCGTAACCCTAATATATACTGACCATTTATTTTATTTTATATGTTTGTTTAAAGGTAAAATGGCTGATGAAGAAGACCCTTGGGGATTTGATGCTGGTGGTGATTCTGAACAGACTTCTGCTTCACCCGCTCCACCCTCTCAACCCGCTGAATCACCTGGAGTTTCAACTCCTGCTGTGGCGCCAGCATCCGCTTCTGCTGGGAGCAAAAGAGAAAGTGTCTCCGATCAATTAGCTGCCGAGGAAGCAGTAACCGAAGACGTTGTAGAGGCAAAGGCACCTCCTCCCCACCTGAAGATGATGGATACAGAAAACCTGTTCAGTTATACAGACATTGGGTTAGGTAATTATAAAAAAGTTGATACATCAAAGTGCATTTTCTTTAAAACTTTTTCCAATAGGCCGAAATTCCTTCAATATAAGTATATGTATAATTATCGAACGAACTATTATGATGATGTTATCGATTATTTGGATAAAAAGCAAGTTGGTGTGACAAGAGAGATTCCAAGGCCACAGACTTGGGCGGAACGAGTTCTTCGTACAAAAAATATTAGGTATAAATAATAAATATTATTTAAATTATTTAAATATGTATATATTTTATAAAAACTTTAATTGACCATAGTAAATGGTCTAACATTAGAACTAAAATATCAATAGTTTAAAAGTTGTAGCAATTTCAAAAATAGTAGTTATTGTGCGGATAAGCAGTCGAATATTTAACGGAAAAACTAAATCGATTAAAACAAAGACAAAATGTAACTTCGGTAGAACTGAAGCTCATCAGTGACGTAGTTAATATTCTGCAAAGGTGTTGGGTAAGACAACTCGAGTTGGGGCTCAAATATGAAGTTAATATGTAAAATTTTAAGCTAAACAATATATAACAATAATTTTCTTGAAAAAATAGAAGGTGAGTTTATATGGGGTCTGTATGTTATAGTAGCCCGGTCTTTGTTATAACGGTAGCATACTCACAGAAATCAGTAGAAATGGTTTTATTCAGATTGGAGTGAATATATATTTATAATAATAACTAATTTCAAACAAAAACTCTAAAATGGGCGTGGGACCCAGGTTTTGATATTGGATAACATTAGAAGTGTTTTTACCCAATTTGTACTAAATACATTCATAAATAATAACTATTTTCATACAAAAAATTTAAAAAAAATTTGGAAGTTTGTATCTAAAACTTGGCGTGGCACCTTGGTTCTGAAGTTCAAACTGCCTAGGATTAAAATACGCTTATTTTTAAAATTTCAGATCAATATCTTCACAACTTTCTGAGTTAAACGCATTGAAACAGACGGCCAGACGGACGGACATGGCTAGATCGATTCGTGTCATCGAGTTGATCAAGAATATATATACTTTATCCTAGGCAGTTTGTATGTCAGAACCAAGGTGCCACGCCTATTTAAAGGTATAGCTCTCATACAAACTTACCGTTTTTTTCGTATTGTTTTATTTATGAATGTAGTCTCTCCAAATTGGGTAAAAATACTTCTCATGTCATCCAATGTCGAATGCAAGCTGCCACGCCTTAAAAAGACGTAGAGACTTGAAACTGGGCGCTTTTGAAAAATGGTTAAAAAGTATTTTAGGCTTGTTTAAGGGTTTTCCGATATTTGGACCTGGGACCCATAGGTAAACCCAAAATAGAGTTTTTGACCGATTTTGTTAATAAGACTTCTGGTGAACACTAAAACGGTGTTTTAAAATAGGTAGACCAAAAATTTATTTTTTTAAAAAATTTATATCAAGTCGACAAGTAGAAGCAAAAAACAGACAGAAGGAGACTAGATACCCTATATATTCTATATATTCTAGAAAAAAAATATTTTTTTCGTTAAGTGTCGGCATTTTTAATATGGATGTTCACAGTGTGGTGATATTGTTCATATTGTGGTAACATACTTCAAAGTGAAACTTCTGTTGTTTTACATATAAAGCAAAAGTAGCATATTAGCACAACTAAGTAGCACAAATTTTACGAAATTTTCTTCCAAAAACTCGAAAATTGTCGGTAAATTTGTATGGGGACTATGCCTAAAATGGACCAAAAAGCTTAAATTTTAAATATTATGTCAATAACTTAAAAAAAATCTAAGTAAAACGGATCGCAGCAGCGAGACAGACGGACAGACAGGCGGACATGTCTAAATTCGATTCGTCTCATCGAACTCCTCCTTTAATGCGTTACAAACTATCGGACAAACTGAATATACCCGTTTACACTATGTGTAACGGTTATAAGAAAGGAAAAATATAAGTTGTAGTGCGTGATAATAGACTTATAAATGAAATAAAGTCTGTTGTTTATAGGGTTTTTCAAACCTTACAACACTTTTACATGCTCCGCTGATAAATATAGCAACTATAACAAGTTCTCAGTAAAATTGTCATAGATAAGTAGCACAATAGCACAATATGATAACTATCACCGCACTGTGAACACCCTAAATATTTTTTGAATTCGCCGACCAATTAATTTTTCAAAAATCAAACGAGTCATTCTGACATTAAGATATAAAAAACAGCTTACGTTAAGAGTGGTAAATTTTTGTGCACTCACATACAGCCATAGTCAAATATTATTACACAACCAAATTTTTTTTGCACATTCAACTTCCTTCCTTCTTCCTACTGTTGCTATTGATGTCAAACTATAATAAGATATGTTGTTGTAATCCTTGAATCGATCGATGTTTAATTGGAAAAGATAACGGTATATCGAACCGAGATTCAAGCGAATGAAGTAATGAGTAGCGGCCGTCAAAAGTTATTACACACTTTTTTTTGCGTCAAAAGAAATTACACAAAACTTTTACTTGAATATCTTGTCCTCTATTGAGACAGCAATGAATCTTATAGTGTAGGTTGTAGGTCTCTTCGAGTAGAAGAAAACGGTATGCTTAGAATTTTCGGGGGACCCTTAGGGTCTGGATTAAGGGTCAAAAAAAAAAATTTTCCCCTATTTTTTCACTTAAAGAGTAATATCTCTGTAAATTACAAACCGATTTTAATTTTTAACATGTTTTAGAAAGAAAAAACTTTGCCCTTTTTAAGGGCAATGTCATTATTATGACATTTTTGATCGTATCTCTGCGTATTTTCAAGACAAACGCAATTTTTACCATTTTTTTTCAAACCATTTAAGGCTATCTTAGTTTGGTTACACTTTTTTGTTTGAAAGCTATCTTTATGAGAAAGGTTTTCTTAAAGTATGCAGAACTACGAGTAAAATGACTGTTAAATGATAAAAATCCGACAATAATTGACCAAGTTATTTAACTTTTTGTTTTTAAATTCTTAAGAAAATGATTAATGTATATTGTTCTTTTTTTGTCGTTTCGAAAATATTATAGTACTTTTTTTAAATTTTGTTGTTTTTTTACAAATTTTCAATCTAATTAGTTTTCATAGTAAAGGAAAACAAATACATTATTGATTAGTAAAATTAACGGTAAACCAAAAATGACACAGTTGTATTTGCGATGCCAAAAACAACAAAATTTAAGAAAAATTAAATAGAAAACATTTGATACCACCTCAATATTAGTGCTAATGTTCTCGGCTTCAGCGTTCTTTCTTTAAATTTTTTGATTTTTATTTAATATTGTTATTGAAATATTTTGGCATTACATCAGCTTTTTAGAAAATTGTTTATTCTATCTTCAAAAAATTTTTGTTACATTATATGGCCAATTAATTGCTCAGCCCATTGTAAAATAAATATTCAAAAAATATGCTACAAAAAAGTACAAAGTTTGGTATTTTAGAAATTGTTTTCATAGGTTACACTCATAATACCAAACACAGCTAATCTAAATTTTTTAATATTGGTCCGCAAAAACCTGTCTGTCTGTCCGTCTGTCTGTCTGTCCGTCCGTCCGTCCGTCTGTCCTGCTGTCTGCCGTATGAGAGAGATTATCTCGGAGACTATAAGAGATAGGGCCACCATCCTGAGTCGTCAAGTGTTCACTTGCAAACGGTTTTTCTCTAGACCCATTTTGAGGGGTACCCCCATACAAATGTACCCCAAAATTTTATGTTTTTGCATAAAAACGTCATTGTTTTTTATTCTAGGAAGTTCAAATTTAGTATAAATTATGTCTATGATAGTCCCAATAAAATATCCCAATATGGGTAGGACCAACAAAATTTTAGGTATAGCCCCCATACAAATTTATTCCAAAATTTTGGGTTTTTACATAAAAACGTCATTGTTTTTTATTCTAGAAAATTTAAATTTAGTATAAATTATGTCTATGATAGTCCCAATAAAATATCCCAATATGGGTAGGACCAATAAAATTTTAGGTATAGCCTCCATACAAATATACCCTAAAATTTTAGGTTTTTGCATAAAAACGTCATTGTTTTTTTATTCTAAGAAGTTCAAACTTAGTATTAATTATGTCTCTGATAGTTCTAATAAAATATCCCAATATGGGTAGGACCAATAAAATTTTAGATATAGCTCCCATACAAATATACCCCAAAATTTTAGGATTTTGCATAAAAACGTCATTGTTTTTTATTCTAGGAAGTTCAAACTTTGTATAAATTATGTCTATGATAGTCCCAATAAAATATCCCAATAGGGGTAGGACCAACAAATTTTAAGATATAGCCCCCATACAAATTTACCCCATTTTTCAAGTTTTTGTTTGAAAATCCAATACAATAAGGTATATACAAAGATAGGACTTAACTTACGGTACATAAAGATTGGGTACAGGGTATCTTGCAGTCGAGCATACTCGACTTCATCGTCCTTTCTTGTTTTAATATCATTTTTTCCAGTTTTGCATATACATATTTTGAATAGTTTATAATTTAAATTAAGCATATCTTGCACAAACATTTTTGATTTAAGTAAGTTGGCAGTGCCTAGTTTTTCTTTATAATAGAACTGCTGTTTCAAGCAATATTGTATCTAGCAAATCAGTTTTGGGAACTATTCTGTCGAAAGCGCAACCGCTAGCATCAATAATATTTACTTACTCGCTTTTTATTGAAAATTTATATCTAAATAAAGTAGATCATAAGAAATTGTTTTGAAAAGCGATCGTGTCATTATGATATGATCAAAAATTTGTAGACTAGTGTGATGTAACATTATATTAAAAATAGCAAAAAGAAAATTAATTTTAAATTATTTTTTGGAATGAAAATAATTTATTTTTGAAAAAATTTATAAGTAATTATTCGTTTATCTTTTTTTTTTTTCAGTGGAATGGGAATTGACTCATATGTGCCTTCAAGCAAAAGAGAAAAACAATTAATTCAAACGCTGGCTGCATCAATTCGAACATATAATTACCATACCAAGGCATATATAAACCGAAAATATGCGAACGTACTTTAAAATTCTTTAAAAAATATGTTTTTGACTGCTGTGCTATTATTACTCTTAAAAAAATATCATTATTTTAAGTGAGCGGATGTATTTATATTTAAATATACATAAAAATCAAAGATGAATGCATTGGCGCAATATGGTGTTGTCCGTTGAACACATGTTCAATCATTTTCGATTTACGATTCTAAATTTCCAGGTTTAGAAAGGTTGGAGATATGTTGGTATAGTAAATTAAAAGAGCAAGCATGGATTCAGAGGCACACAACAAATTTAACTTTTATTTGATGTGTTATATTATTAATTTGAACTTATTTCAAGTAATAGAAATATAAAAAAGAAAACCCGGCCAAACGCAAGTTCGGTAAACTGTAAAAACATAAAACACACATAACACAGGTGGCTGGAAGGAAAAATAAGTTGACCTACGATGCCCCCTGAGACGGAAAATCGTAATTTTAAAATCGTAGCTGTTCATGTGGGGGAGAACGACCCCTTTTATGTGAATTTCAGGGGTTTACTATAAAAACCTCATTTTTAATGATTAAAAATTTATATTTGTTCAAATATAAAATCATAATAATTATAATATTTATATTTTTATACAAGGGGGTGAGAGAGATGACGGCTACGTCTTTGTTTATATTTTCTTCGTACCGCGCGAAACATACTCGTACGTTCAATGTTAACACGAACAATTCCCGAACTTTTTCGCTTACCGTTTGAGTAAAATGAAAAAGGAAGCTATTTAAAATCTTTTAGTTAATAATAGTGATAAAGTGTAATTTGTGCAAAATTTTAAAAATTAGAATGCCCCATCCTTGTGATCATCGTTGTGACCATGATGCAGGGACGAAGAAGAGGGAAGAAGCTTTGTGCACTCGTGGGAAAAAATATATTTTTGAAGCAAAAATTGATTATTTCCCAGATGGGATCAAAAAATAACGAAAATCCTTATGCAAAATTCATTAACGAAAATTTATTCGACTCGATCCTAAATATCCTCTAAGCATTTGTTGTAATTGTCGTAAGATGCCGCCTTCCGAACACAATGCGAATAATTTTAACAGGCCGTTTAAGACAATGCCGAATTATGAAGGATATTCATCTGCCAAGAGGAAACTAGTAGGGAACTGATGAAAACGCAATTTGTCATTGTTTATTTGTTTGACAGCGCGGCATACAAAGGAACAATGAACATGAAGAAAACATTACAAGGGTAGGTGAAAGCCCCTGCATTTATCTCCAAAAAATCGATACTTTGAAAACCGGACAGTTCGGATCGCAAAATTCAAAAGTGACAAAGTTTAGCCTCGCTTTACTGACCGAAAACAGGAAAAAAGTGTCGCAAAAGACTATGCAACCAATGTCTTCAAGAAATTGGAAGGGGAA
>JAEIFJ010002557.1:0-16956 GCA_018903435.1 Leucophenga varia
TGTTGACAACGTGTGTGCGTCTTCTTGGCGCCAGTGTAGCACTTAACGTAATGCGAAGTTCTCAATTCTTTTTGTGTATATTCTTTATATTTTTTATGCTCCCAACACATAATTTAAATTGTTCTAAATTGTAAAAAATACTCATTAAGACTTATGTACCTATTAACAAGAAGCACACATAATAAACAAAGACATTTGTTTTTTGTTTTTTTTTTTTTGTCAAAGACAAATCTTTGACAGTAATCATAATCATAAACATAAAACACAAAAAAAAAAAAGAAAGCATTTAACGAAACCCAGTAAAACATGTCGTATACATAATTTTAAAATTGCCATATCAGCAAAAATTATGCAAAATGTTGTACAAATTTACGCTTTGCGGTTAAAATAATGAAAGTGTAAATGGAAGAAAGCCGCTTTGCTTTATTTATTCTACAACAAGCAAAAAAAATTGAATTCTTTCTTTCTTGTTTCGCTGCCATTAAATTTCATGCCTACGGTAGCAGGTTAAGAAAAAAAAAAATTATATTGTATGTGAATAACGTAAAAAATACTGAGACACACCCACGCATTATACGGCAGAGCTTAAATGCACGTAGATAAATAGATAGAATCTGGTAACATAGTATGGACTAGTATGGGTATACGGCAAGGTCACATGCGTAAAGTGTAAACTGAACTGTGAACTCCATGAGACTATGCGCTGCAGGTCACACCAAATGCTCTTAACAGCAGACGGCATGGCGCGACGGAAACCCTATTATGTCAAAAGCACAAAGACACATGTGCGTATGAGTAATAAACCGGTGTATGCTGTATGTTATTCATTGTATAGAGTATAAAGTAGCTTGCTGTTTATCTTTCCAAAAATAAAAAAAATTTGTCAAACAATGCATGATGAAAAATAAATGATTTTTTTTTTTTGTTTTTTGTTGAAGAAAAGAAAGAAAAACATTGCTTGCGTGAAAATATTTGCTTCTGCTTAATTATTTTACTGTGAAAATGTTGAAATCAAAAAAAAATAATTGAAGCAGAAAACCTGAAGATAAAATAAATTGGAAAGGCGTGTGCAGTGTGAGCTGCTAGACAAGTGAAATTTTGGCATCGTTAATATACATCAGAATTTAACCAGACTCGGCGTTAGACGTAACATTGCAAGCTGGTCACGTTGCAGCATGGAGTGATGCGTAGGAGATCGCGCTAATGAATTTCTTATTAAATTGTGACAGCTTGTATTATGGAACCGGTACATTGTAAAGTGACGTGGCTAGCTTATAAGTTTTTTTGTTTCATTTTGATAGCAGCTTGAAACTAAAACTAAAAAAAAAAACTTAAAGAAAATGTCAAAAAAAAAAAAAAAACTTTTTGCTCTTTAATTTTTTGCGTATCAAATTTCACCTCCTAAATGGTAGCTTGCAGGATGCAGCAATTCTATCAAGTAACTGCAACATTATTGACTATTTTTTTATAGAAGAATATAAATTTACCGAGAATTTCAGAATTTAAGGGTGAAGTGAAACTTCACAGAGTAGCGTCTGTAATACTCAATATCTGGCGTTAGCAACCAAAAACATTAAAATCGACTTCAGAGCTATTGGAATCTCTCAATATGATTCGTACAATCGAATCGTTGTAATTTGCGATGAAATAAACAGACAGACGGACATGGCTAGATGATGGCTGATCAAGAATATATATATTTTATAAGGTCTACGACGACTCCTTCAGTGCGTTACAAACTTTCAGACAAGCTGGATACATATGTATACCCTTCCCACTATGTGTGGCGGGTATAAATATACCTAAATCATATTTTGGTGAGGAGATTATACTTAATCTATTAAATAACAGTTATTTTTTTGTATGAAATTAACTTTAAGAAAAAGAACTTATTTTAATTTAATATAAAATAATTGAAATACTCGTAAAAAGAAAATGCGCTGCAGTATTCAAACTTTGCAATTTAATTTACCCTCTTACCCCTAGGGTACTTAATATCATAAATTTTAATTAAATTAACCCTTTTGACTAGTTTATGTATGTATGAACGCAAGTGTGTGCAAACATTTATTTGTAGATTTATAAATAAATAGAAAATGTCCATCTGTCCGGTAATTTAAATTTTTTTTTGTTTCAAAATATTATTCCAACAAATTCAATTAATTCAAAAATCAATGTACACAATTTTTTTAAATAAAATGAATATCATATTAAAATAGGTCGAGTACTCTCATAAATGCTGCATATAAAACTAGTGAAATATATATAAAAAGAGTTAACGGTAACATCAAAATGTATTTTAGAAGCAAAAATAATAATAAAATTATTAATCGTATTATAAGCAGCACATATGAACACATGGAAATACACACACACACAAATATATGTACAGATCGACGCACTGACCGATCGACCAACAGACCGACCTGACCGACCGAACGACCCAACCGAACGACCCGACCGAACGACCCGACCGAACGCCCCGACCGAACGACCCGATCGACCAGACTAACCCGACTCACCTTGACTTTTTTCTTACCGAGCTGATATACGCACGATAGTGTGCTGCGCATCAAAGCTTCGGTTCTATCGTCATTAACCGTTATTTCTCGTGATTCATTTGTCTTAGAATTTTGGTCGCTCATTCTGGCGTCAACCTCCGCAGCGTGCATTTGTGAATTTGATTAGAAAGAAGAAGAAGCACGTGTTTAAAGTGTATGCCGCGTGGTCGCGCAAGTGAAGTGAAATTTTTTTAAATTTAACTAAATTAAATTTATTTGTATTATTGCACATAGTGAACATATGTGAGTGCGTATTATATTTAATGTGATTTACTTTGAGACATTAAAAAATTAAAGAATAATAGATTTTTTTTTAATTGTTGAAAATAATTTTGTTTTCGTTAATTTTTTAGTGTATTTGTTTTTGTAAATGAACTTAGAGTGAAAAAAAATTAAGCAGCGCCTAAACTTAAATGAAACAATATGAACGGAAGAACTGTAAATAAATTGAGCTTCAACTTAAAAAATATATGCTCATTATAAACAATTAAAATAGAAATAATAATTTGGTGAGTAGATTTTTAATTTTTTTTTTTTTTTTTTTCATTAAAAATGTGTGGATTACAATTTTTTTTATTGCTCTCATTTACACTGAGCTTCAAGAGGTCACAGGTTTGATGAAAATGTCGACAAAATCCAAGGTTGAACTTGAAGAGTTATTAATTGATAGGTTAGGCATACGTTAAGGACAAGCTTCTTAGTGCTCAATAACTTGCGTCGATCAAATTTTGCGCTGCAAGAATCTTAATTAAGGCCAACTGGATTATGTTCCTTATAGACCCATCCATCCAGGTCGTTTTTTGATGCTATCTTCCAATTTAACGTTCACCTCAAAGATATCAGCACGCCAAAAGATGTCGATAAAATGCTTGAAACATAAAACCTTTTGAATGATTCACACCAGAGATCAAGAAACAAACAGTGCACTGGACTGAACGGGTCAAAAAAAAAAAAAAAAAAAACAACAAAATGGTCTGTTGATCAACCATAAACCATATGAAGAAACTTAGTAAAAAGTAATACATGGTCTATTAAAAACATAAAGATGATTTTTTCTCTTAAACTTCGATCCAACCTTTTCTCTGTCTTAGTGTCTTATATTCAGTTTGTCCGAAAGTTTGTAGCGCATTAAAGGAGGCATCGGAGACCCCATAAAGTATATATATTGAAACGAATCGATTTAGCCATATCCGTCTGTCTGTCTCTCCGTCTGTCTCTCCGTCTGTCCATCTGTCTGTCCGTCTATCTCTTGCGATGCTTTTTACTCAGAATGTTTTTTAAAATATTAGCATGAAACAGTGCATTACGTATTTATTTATGTATTTTATTTATTAAATAAATAAATATTTTTATACGTCCTGTTTACAAAACACTACAAAAGGCAAATGAGTTCAGTTGTTTTTAAAAAGCACTCCTATTTTTGCTCAATGCTCGCTCTCTGTATCTCTCTCTTTCTCTCTTGTCACAATCATCTAACTTAAAACAGTTTTCAATTCATTAAAAGCTTTACATAATACTTGTATACTTTTTAATTTTTTTTTCAACTTCAAGTGTACAATTTTTCATTTTTTTTATTATTTAAAATTAAATTGAATTTCATGAGCTCAAGTGCTTTCATTTAACCTTTTTGCTGTTATTCTTTAATTTCCTTTTTTTTTTTTGTTTTTGCTTTTTTGACTGCCCACAGTCAATAAGTGAATAAAAAGAGAGAGATTGTGCTTAAAGGACACTGCAGGACAATATTTTGAAGCTATGTACAGTGTAATATTTGCTTCAATTTAACAGATTGTTTTTTTTTTTTTTTTTTTTTTTTTTTTGACCAATTTTTTTACTTTTCGTGTACAATGCAAACGGATGTGAATGTATTTGTAATTTCATTGAAAATGTATACAAGTACTTATATCTCATTCTAAACAAAAAAAAAAGGACAATTGTAAAAATGTGAAAGGCACAGAAATATTTTGTTGAATAATTGTCCCTGTTAAATCTAAACTTTTAAGTTTTTTTTTCCTATTGCAGCAACTTGGCAACCGAGTTAAAAAAAATCAACGTTTGCAATATTTTTCGATATTTTCAGGTCGAAAAATATGTAACGAGAGTTATTAAAATTGTGAAAAGGAAAAATGAAAAAACAACAACTTAAATGTAATAGCCACCCACTTTCCATAACATGCACACACACACACACACTTACAATGCAGGTACTTGACTTTGAAAGGATTCGTTATATTTTTCGTATTTTTTTTTGGCAAATGTTTGAGCTATTTCAGCAAAAAAAAAAAAAAAAAAAGGAAAAAAGCCAATTTGCCATTTGTTTGTCAGTTAAATTAGTTTGCATCGAGTAGCCATAGCACCATCATTGGCTTTTTTTTTTGTTTTTTTTTTTTATATTTTTGACTAGAATGCATCTTTCTTATTTAATCTTTTCAGTGAATTTTTTCTGTTCACTCAGCAAAGCAAACCATTAACTGAAACTATTTCGATTATTTTGTGCATTCGGTGGCCAAATTTCAATGATTTCAGTTATGAAAAATCGTCTATTTTATCGAAAAATCTCTGCTTTCATAGAATTTTGTCAAATATGATTTTTAGAAGTCTTACGAAATAACAATTTTTATTTGGCAATGATTGTTTTTGGAATTGCGGCTGGCTTTATTCGTGAATATGCAACGCTTTGCATCATCGGCTATCGACCTGGTTTCGATGGCTTCTTTGATGTAGTCGCTTACAAGCGACCAAATTCGAATAAAAATGAGCGTCAGCTCATTGAATTGATAGGTAGCCGTTTTGGCAAAAAATCACTCATCGGAGACAATCAGGCATCGGAGACCCCATAAAAAATATATATTAAAACAAACCCATGTTAACACCACAGATTTTAGTAGGATAGGACTAACATATCATCAAGTCCAATTAGAAATTCAACTCATACTTCCTGGTTTTTTCAAAACAATTTTTTTAAGTTTCTCATATTTTTGCTTAAAAGATGATACAAATTTATTTTATACAATTTTTTTAAGTTTCTCATATTTTTGCTTAAAAGATGATACAAATTTATTTTATACAAGTCCTAACTAAATTTGGATTGTAAAACTTTGTGTTTTAGTAGACAGGTATTAAGCTGAGTTTGAACTCCCATATTCTGCAAAAAATAAGTATACGAAACCCGTTTTATATTTGATTATCGGGGTGTGGTCTACTCTAAGTTTCTCCCAGATGGTCTAAAATGTTAATAAAAAGTATTCCCAGTAAATGGCCGAAATTGTGGAAAGACAATTCATGACATTTGCAACATGACAATGCGTTATCTCTTTTTTTGTGATTTTACAGGAGTACAAATTCAAAAACTCAATAAATATCACCTAGCAAACTCCGTAGTCGCCAGATTTGGCACCTTCTGACGTTTTCTTGTTCCCAAAATTAAAATTGCTACTTCGGAAAAGGCGCTTTGAGTGGAGCAATGCCATAAACAAAAAATTCGACGAAGGAGTTGAAACCCCATACCTTCGGCGCCCAATTAGTGGGCCATTGAAGATTGGGTTATCCTCTAAATTCTATGTATTGTCTCAAATGGAGCCTATTTTAATGGCGACACAATAAGTTTCGATGATTCTATTGTGATTTTTTATTGTTTCCAGTTATTTACTTTACAGCATGTATTTACCTTGATTATTTGCAAGAATTTTTGTCATCATAACTAACTAATTGGTATAAGAAAACTATCTTATTGGATAAATTTAAAAAATTCTGCGCATGTCAACATCGAAAATTTTATTGGTTACATTTGTCAAAATAATCCGATTAAATTCTATCACATAACCAAATATTCGTAATTATTGTACAGGACAGAAGAATTCCAAATAAATCATTAAATCATTAAAAATTGATTACGAGTGACAAACATGTTGGCCATGTACCACAGAAATTGACATTAATTTTTGAATGTATAAAAAGAATTTTACATAAAATAACACATTGAATGCAATTTTTCAACATTTTATGGTATAATCAATGAGAATTGCATTAGACAGATACACTAAAATTTGACAAAAAGTTTAAAAAAAAAATTATTCATGTCGATGACGCCAAGTAGCAATGTTCGTATACTGTCAGTTTCATTCACAAAATCGCCTACATTGTTCAAATATAACAATTCAAGTCACAATTGGAATAAATGAGCATATTCGTTTGTTGGCCATGCCAGAATATTGAATATTCTATCTCACTCCTCTCTCTCTCTCTCTCTCATTTACACATTGCACACACACACAAACACATTCTCGAACTCATTGTAAATTTTGTGTTTGTGCATAATAATTGAGCTAATTGCAGAATGTGTTCATTTAAGCGGCACTCAAAACGTTCTTGTACCAAGCATTATCTGTAAATGACACATATGTACATACTATATTGTCCTTACGCCTCTCAATAAAACATATTATCAATGTAAATATGGTTCAGTACTTACATACTATATTGTATATGTATGTCCAAATTTATGTAATAATATATCTACATATCTATCTAACTATCTATTTAACTATCTGTTCATATTGTATCTATGCATGCTCGTTTATTTATTGTATTTGTATTTGTGTCATATGCATGTGTGTATATTTACATTTGATATATTACATTTTGAATGAAAATTTTTTATGCATTATTTATATAGTACATACATAAATGTATATGTAAATAGTATAGTATATATTTAATCATATGCTCTGCTTCGTCTAGTTTAAGTACTTAAATATTTTTTACTACAGCTGTTCTCAAAGTTATGCAAAGATACTATTTTCACAATGTTTTAGTTTAGCTTAAAAGCTTGCAGTAGGCTTTACACAGTGACCTTCATCATTGTATTAATTTATTATATTATCCTTTGCATGTCCTTGCATTAAATTTGTATTGAAGTTCAATAACATTTTAGCTACAAATCCGTTAAATCCATTAAACTCAATGAAAACAATGTGCCTCTAATTGTGAATGTACAAATGTGTGTGTGTGTATGTGTGTGGAAATCTAAATTGATATTGTTTATAATAAATAAAGTCATATTTTCGATTATACATATGCGTATGTATGTATTCCATGTCATGTACTGTTAACGTAAGCAGCAGCAGCAGTGACAAGCAATTTAATATTATTGTTTTTTGTTAGTTTTTTTTTTGGGCTCGAAATTGAATAATATACAAAATATTTTAATAAAAAAACAAATGCGTTTCAACGCATTTATGGCTAGGGACTGATATTGTAATAAATATGTCAATCTTAGGAATAAAATCAACTGAAGTCTTGCACAGTGGTACGTAATCAAAAAAAAGAGAACGAAAATAAAATAATTATGATTGTTTTTTATTTTTTTTTTTTAACTCAAAATACTATAAATACAATTTGTATTTGTAAAATGATTGATTTTTAAATCGTTGTCAATTTGGAATGTCAGAGAAATCTCTTCAAACCGAATTTCAATCAAAAGAGATTTTAAGGTGTCCATTAATAAATCTATCTGGGCTATAAAATTTTTATAAATGAAATAGAAAAATGATAATTATGTCTTCAAAAAAAAAAAAAAATATAATAAATCTTTTTGAATTTCTGTGACACCACGGTTTTATTTTAGAGATTTACAAATTAATCGACGGGAAGTGTGTAAATTCTTCCCCTTGTATGCATAGAGGATCACAACTTCTGTAACTTAAATACGACAAAAGGTTTTGAAAGGGTCTAAACTGGGACTTTGTTATTAATCGATTAATCGAGGAGCAATCGATTATTTTGTATACTCAATTGATCGATTAGTTCAATATCATCAAATATAATTATATCAATAAAAACGTTAACTTCGGTGGAACCGAAGCTGAAATATCCGTTACATAACACGTAGTTTATATGTTCACCAGGTGCTTAGATTAAATTCCACGATGAATTTGATTAGATTTGAATGGAGGTTTTATGTTATATTAGCCTGATCCTTACCAATTTTACCAAATTTTAATTGAATTTATTCAGAAAAAAACCATTGTTTTCATACAAAAACTCGAAAGTGGGCGGTAAGTTTGTACAGGGGGCTATGCCTAAAAATAGGCGTGGCACCTTGATTCTGATTTACAAACTCGCTAGGACCAAAAAAGCTTAATTTTAAAAAATTATGGCAATTTCTTAAAAACATTATGAGTAAAACGCATTGCAGGATTATCTCGGAGACTATTAGATATAGGGCCAACATATTTAAAATTTAAATTCTTCTAAGCTCTCAAGTGGTCACTTAAAACCTCTTATCCCATATAAAAGTTTACTTTAAAATTTTGGTTTTTGCATAAAAACTTATTTGTTTCTTTTCGAGAGACTTCAATTTTAGAATAAATTATGCCTATGATGTTTCCAATGAAAAAAATTTTTGGTATAGCACCCATAAAAATTAAACCAATTTTTTTTTAGTTTTTGGATACAGAGTATCTTGCAGTCGAACATACTCGACCTCAGCGTTCTTTCTTGTATCTTTTTGTGTGAGAATTCTTGGAGCCAGTGTACTGAATTTCATTGTCATCAAAGAACGTCATCGAATTAAGATATCGTATATAAAGATTGATGCACTCAATTGACATTTTATTAATTTTTACTTTTGTTTTTTGTAATTGATCTGTTGACAATGACGAAGTTGTTTCACATGTCATGTCACAACTGTCAAAACTGACGCTGATATCAATTCTGGCGATAGTCAATGAATATTTATCGTTTTAAATTTTGTATTTTCTTTACGGATGCTGAAGTGTTTTAATAAAATAAATTATTGAACAAAACAATAAAATGTTAATTAAGATATTGCAATTCATTTATTATAGTTTTAGCATTTTTAAATAATATTTTTCTATAAATATTATTGCATTTTTTGTCCCCCTCTCTCTCTCTCTCTGATTTGCTTTAAAGCATATATACGATATTTTGTGCTGTAGGAAAGCAAACTAATATACTTGATATGTTTTTTTTCAAATGCTGTGCACCACTGTGCAACGTTTGGAAATTTACTTTGTTTATAGCGCTTATTATACGCCAAAAGATAATCACAATTTATACAAGCTCAATGTTTGTATATTATATATATAAATGTATATATGTATATTCTAATACGATATATTATAGACAACACTTGATTGGCGTCCATCGTAAAACGTGATACTTGATAAATAATTTATGCCACTGTCACTTCTCCCAAATATTAAGTGTACATATAGAAAAAAAGTAATCAATTTTGTTTAGAAAACCACGCTGAATAAAATATTTGACAATTGTTTAACTTATTTGAGCAGCATTTACAATTAATGAAGGTGTAACCAGTCACATAAAAATATTGCTTTCAATATTATCATTAAATTGAATCTACAAATTGGAACTACGAATACTTAGCGAATATGTATCTGAGGTTGCCTTCTTAAAACTTAAAACTTAAGAATGACTGCATTTTCTTAAGCTGTTTTTATTTACAATTTCTGCTGTGTTTTCTACTTAAGCTGAGTGTATTTCCTGTTGAAATTTAAGCTCTTAAGTCATGCTTTATGCAAGCAACTGCATTAAAAGATTTTTCTTTTTTTTTTAAATTCACGAAAATATATTTCCTTTATGTTTTCAAGGAATAAAAAGTTTTTTTTTTTTTTTTTTTGTAAGTGTGTAAAGTTGCCAAACTTACTAATGTGTTGCATTAAGTTTAAGTATACAAAGGGGAAATGCTGTTTGGTTTAAGTTTTATAGAACTACACGTTGTACCCGAAGGGAAAATGCTTGAGCGAAGGGCATAAGAAAGCATGATAGATAGGATCTCACTAAATATTCCATAGCCAAATAGACTTCAAATAGTTATTATATTCGTGATCATTTGAATAAAAATATTTTGTATATCGGCTTATCCGTAAAAAGGTTTATCAATGAAATAAATTTAAAGTCGCTCTAATTTGTTAAAAAATATATTGAAAAACCAGGATGAATATGCAGTTTTATCATTTATTGTTTTTTATTTATTTGATAGAAAAACACGGAGTAACGTTCTGTACGTAACGTGCGCAACGAACGAAAACAAAATTTTACAATGTACGGAACACTTTGTCGGGTCCGGGTTGCTAATGTATGTAACAGGCAGAACGCAGCAGAATAGATTCTATAAGGTAAATAGATTCGTGATCAGCAATGAAAGGGAGTCGAACTAGCTATGTCTGTCTGTCCGTGTGTCTATCTGTCCGTCTGTCTGCCGTATGAGAGATTATCTCCGAGACTATTAAAGATAGGGCCACCATATATTTGAATATAGACTGTCCTGAGTTATCAAGTGGTCACTTACAAACAGTTTTTCCCATTCTAAGGGGTCGTCCTCATATAGATCAACCCCAAAATCTTTATTATAAAATATGCCTATGATAGTCCTAATAAAATGTTCCAATATGGTAAGGAATAAAAATATTTTAGGTATACAATAAAAAATTTAACCCATTTTTTTGAGTTTTTTGTATGAAAATGCAATACAATAAAAGATTTTGAGTGAATGGGGCCGAATGGAGTAGATCCAATATATCTTCAAAATACTTTAAATTTGTAAGTTCATATTTCTATGAACCAAATTTGAAAGGTTTTGCATGAAGATGTTTTTTTTTTTTTTTTTTTTGTTCTGAAATGCTCAATTTGACATGAAATCTTTAAGATTTCTTTTCTCTTTCTCTCTCTCTCTCTCTCTCTCTCTCGCTGCAGTATTTTATATACTCAAAAATATTTATGTATTCAGGCACTAACAACATGTTTGATGCGACTTAAGAAGAAAAGCCCGTTGGCTTTGTCATTTTTTGCTGCAAAGAAGCTGCAGTGATGTTACTGGTTGCCTCCCTGTCTGTTTATAAACTCTACCAATATTTATTTTAAACGCATTTTTACGTTGAGCTGAGTCTTTGTTATGGCATATCACAAAATATATTTGAACAATTTCTATACAAAATGCAAAGTATTTATGATATTTTTTTTTTGAACCTTTTTCATTCTTAAATTTATGTATAAAGTATTTAAAGTTTTGCTTAAAGCTCATTCATTTAAAACAATTAAAATTATTAAAAAGAAGAAAAGAAAACCAAAAAAAAAAAAAAAATGAACAACGATAGTAAAAGTCAACCACTACAAAATTTACTGGTCAACTGTGCGTATGAGTAATATGACAAGCTTTTTGTCTGTTTTACAAAATTCTGACAAGCTTTTCATTCAGACTGTTCTCAATTTTTCATGCAACATAAGGATTACAACTTTAAAAGTGGCAAAATGTTTTAAAGTTTCAGAAAATATTTTATGACATACAAAATTCTTTGTGCTTAGTTGTAACCAAAACAATTTAACCTTTATAAAATTTACATAAAGAGGTGCAAGCACTCTACAAAAACAAACAAACAAACAAACAAACAAACAAAAGGGCAGAAATAATAAACATGAAAAACAAAAAAAAAAAAAAAACTAAATAAGAAAAAAAGGGATATGCGCAGGAAACCACAAAAACAAGAAAACAAACAAACAAAACACCTAAAACATGCACAACATGTGTTTGAAATTGATAAGGTTTGTTAAACATGCAAAACAGAACAGAAAAAGTTCTGGCAGGTGACTTCTGTGTTGCAAAAATAAAAACAAGGAAAAACGATAACTTCTGTAAAACCGAAGCTCAAATGTGCAACACACGATAATTTGTGGTGTTTGTCTAATGAGAATGTCTTAAGCTAAAAAACAGCAATTAAAAAAAGTTTTTTAAAAAAGAAAACCAGAAAGTGTGTGGTAAACTAGTATAACAATATATTGTGTAGTGATCCGATCTTTATGAAATCTGTAGTGTATACATTGGTTGACATTAAAAGTGTTTTTTTATATTTGTAAAGACTAAATACATTCATAAAAGTTTTTTTTCATATAAAAGCTCGGCAGCATTTATATGAGGGCTTTTCCAAAAAATGGGTGTGGCACCCTAACAAAGACTGTAGTCGTTTCAATGTAAAGCTTAAGTTTTAAATTTTAACTCTATATAAAGTAAAGTACTGGCAACCCTCAAAAATATGAATTTGACAGCTACGACGAGACATTCGACGAGACGAATCGATCTAGCCATGGCAGTCTGTCTGTCCATCTGTATATTTCTATGCCGTTTCTTCTGTCAAGATTTAAAGGTATTACGCTAATATTTGGAACTTAATCTTTTTCGGCAACGACTAAGTTAAGTTCGTAAATAAAAGTGCCTAGGCTATTTTTAGATGTAGCCCCCATACAAACTTACCGCCCACTTTGAAATTTTTGTATGAAAATAGGTACGATTTATGATTGTATTCACTCTAAATTGAGTAAAATCACTTATATCATCCAATATCGAATCCAAGGTACCACGCCCAGTTTTAGGTATAGCGCCCATAAAAATAATAATTTTTTAATTCTCGAAATATTGTGTTTTTAGTGAGAGTGCGTACCGATGCAGAATAACCCTAGGGGTGATCGCATACAACTTTTTTTTGGACCACACTAATACACAAGTTTTCTGATCCGCGCTTCAAGTACATGGACTAAATCACTTAAATCACAAAATCTTGAGAACTATTAAAGTCACCATAATTTTCTTTTTTTTTTTTAAAGAAAGGTATGAATGTTAGAAAACTTAAAAAAGTGGACCAGTTCCCTAAAATCACATTAAAAGTATTTTTGATTTTTTTCCGGTCCTAATTATTTTTATACTCGCCACACATAGTGGGGAGGGTATTATCATTTTGTCAGAAAGTTTGTAACGCATTAAAGGAGACGTCGTAGACCCTATAAAGTATATATATATTCTTGATCAGCACGACGAGACGAGTCGATCTAGCCATGTCCGTCTGTCTGTCCGTCTGTCCGTCTGTCTGTATGTATGCGATTCATTCGCTTAGTTTTAAAGATATTGACCTGAAACTCGGAACTTAAGCTTTTCTCAGCCCTAAGCAGTTCAAGTGTTAAAATCAAAGTGCCACGCCCATTTTAAGGTATAGCCCCCATACAAACTTACCGTTTTTTTTCTAATTTTTGCATGAAAATAGCTATTATTTATGAATGTAGTCACTGAAGTTGGAAAGAAATACTTCTAATGTCATCCAATATCAAATCCAAGCTGCCACGCCCACTTTTAGATATAGCCCCCATACAAACTACCGCCCATTCTCGAATTTTTGTATTAAAATAGGTATTATTTATGAAACTATTCACTCAAATTTGGGTAAAAACACTTGTAATGACATTCAATATCAAAACCAAGGGCCACGCCCATTTTTAGCTAAGGCACCCATACAAACTTATTGATTATTTTCGAACATTTGTATGAAAAAGTAATTATTTTCAAATATATATTTATAAATGTATATAACCACTTATGATCACACATAAAGTATTCAAAGATTTGTGTGACGGGTATTTAAGCTTCGGTTCCATCGGAACTGAACGTTTTTCCTTGTTTATTCTAATATTACATTAAACTGTATTAAATTTACTATATTCCCTGTATTATTAAAATCCATCCAACAGTTTCGAAAATATTTATTAAAAAAAAAAACACTACTGAGAAATTTTCAGGATGGCGTAGCTACTTAACTTTGAAAAATTTTCAAAATACTTTTACGCTTGAATTTATCTCATTTAGGATAATTATTTTTAAAGTTACAAAAAAATCGGAGTTCCACTTATAAATCATTTTTTTTTTTTTGACAGTGTCTTACCCATATTATAAATTTAATATACCAACCATATTGTGTGTAGTGTATAAACATTTAAAAAATTAGCATATGAAAGTTTGTTTTGTAGTCAGTCAGTCAGTAACTCAGTTAGTAAGTCATTTTGGCCAACCTAAACAACTTTATTACAAAATAAAAATTTATGTAGGTAGTCTAGCCCTTTATTTTTTTATATATATAAATTTTTTTCTCCTTTTTTGCATATTTTAGAATATTTTGTGCATGAAACTCTTTAAAAAAAAAAAAGTATATATTGGGTATAAATTTTAAACAAACGATTACTTTAAATAAATATCTCCAGGGTTTTGTGGCATTATAAATAAGTTAAATTGTCTCAGGTGTACAGTTTATATAAAGTTTTACAACATTTTGAGGCTTACCTACTAAATCTACGTTCAATGTGTATCAATAAAATATTTAAATGCATTTGAGGCTTTTTGTGTATAAAATTTACGCAATGAAATAATTTTAAAGCTTTACATACACTGACAGCATGGCTTGCGTGACAATAAGCCACATTGAATTATGCGCAATGATGTCGTTTGTTGTTGGTTGGCTTTGTGCGTTGACTTAAAATAATTTTATTTATTTTATTTGTATAAGATACGAATGTATATGCATGTATGTATGTGGGCGCGTCATTTTCAATGATAACTTAATGATGTGATCCTGACTCGCTGTACACACATAGACAGTATGCATTTCAATAATATTATCAATAACAACAACAACAATGACAATGACAGACAACCGTCAACATAGAATATATGCCGCAAGTTCTGTGTGACAATACGTGTTGAGTGAGTGTCACAGCAGGCGTTAACAGGCTCATTCCAATTCATTTATTCTTATATATCTTCTTGATTTCAATCTAGCGAATTTTTTTATTTATTTTTATTTTGCTTTGATGCAAAGTTTTTTTTTTTATTATTATTATTTTTTTTCTATTACTGTTTGCAGCATTTCTACGCTTCTACCAAACCAAACCAATCCAAACAGTTAACGCCCTTTTGTCGTTTTTGCTATTTGTCTTGGTTGGCTCTATTTGTCTGACTGCATGTGGGCGGCTTCAAAGTCTCGCAATTTTTTTTTTCTTTCATTCTTTCATTCATTCATTCTTTAATTTTTTCATTCAGTCAGTCTGTCTGTTTGTAAGACGCTCGTTGTTGGTTTCATTCATTCCGTAGAAATATTTTTGTGTTCATTCACATACATCCATTGTGGTAAATGCAATCAAATTACGTTGATGTTTCCATTAATGTCGTTTATTTTCAGTATAACTTCATATATGTACATACTGGCACATACTGCCTACATATATACATATGTGAAAAAAAAAAATATATCTTTAAAATAATATTATATGTGAAATTTAATATTGAGCTAATGTAGAAACTTAATACGCTTCAGTTGTTGTATAAAAATTGAAAGAAATTAATTTATAAATTGTTAGATTTAAGATAAAAGCAACAGGATTAATCGAAATATAAACTACAGATATAAAAATGCTTATCAATTAAATCGAACGGTTTATGAACAACAGATCATATGTTAAAATTATGGCGGATCAGATCAGATTTAAATAGTGCTTACCGTAATGGAAAATATTTTGCAATTATGATAACGAAAATCGAAACATGTTTTCAAGAGATTTTATTAGTTTGGAAGCTTTTTCACTATTTCAAAATATGTTATGGCTAATTTAAAAACATACTAAAAAATACCAGTTTCTATTTTTGGATTGCAGCACGCCTAAAATGTTTTGCAGAACGCTGCAATCAGTTGTTTTTGTTGTTTGTCTTTTGTATTTTGATTGCATTTACTAAAAATGCAATTCATTTTTATATGGGAAATTAAAAAAGGGGACTTCTTAAATGAACCGATTGTGCCAAATGCATGCTTTGAGTGGATCTTTTTTTCACTTGCATTGTTGCCATTCAAATGAAACCGCTTTGAGAATCATAAGTGGGTTGGTTTCAGAAGTCTATAGTACTCTATTTGAATTTATAGTATATATTTTATAGGTTCCACGATGTCTCCTTTATTGCGTTACAAACTTTCTAACAAAAGGAAAATACCCTCCACACTTAACTTTTTTAATAAAACAGTCCGATAATTTTCAGATACAGACTCTGCTCACAATTGCCCCGTTTTCCAACGTTTTTGTGATATTCTATCCTAGAAAATGGAAAAATCGTTGTTTTTTTTCACAACTTTGGGTTAGTATACACAATAGTAGTAGTGGTATACCAAATGTTGTACTCAATTGGGACACAAATTATCTTTGTGTATAACCAATTGGTATACCCGGTACGAAAAATTTTCAGAAATTTGTACATTGAGCTTCAGTAACTTTGCATGTTTGCGATAAGTGACCTTTTGATTACTTTGGGGAATAAAAAATTTTAAAGATTCAAATAAATAAATGCCAGTATTATTATAACATTCCAATTCAAAAAAATAGCTCTCATAAATATTAAAATTTATCTCTGTACAGTAAGTAAACTGCACACCAAAACATTCTACAGTGAATCAACTGCTCCCAAATTTATTGTACTCATCATATGCTGGTCAACATCAGAGTGAGTGAGAACACTATCTGTCAATACAGGCAATATTAGTACCATTCACTTGCA
>JAEIFJ010002558.1:0-232932 GCA_018903435.1 Leucophenga varia
TTGTAAGGGTCTGTCAGTAGCGACCGCTACAACATAGTTCTTTTGAATTAAAATACAATATTTACAATATTAAACAAGAAACTAGTAGGGCCTTAAAAAACAACATAGATACCACTCCTGTATATTTTATAAATAGTTATGCGTAACTGTTAAATAGGGTCTTAATATTTTTCGCTAAGAAAAGATAACATAACACAAAGCAAAAGCGCAAAAAGCGATTTATCGACCACATGTGCATAAAAAAAACGGTAAGAAAGATGATGATAGCAAGCAGCGTTCGCGGCAAGAAAGAGGTAAAGAGATACTGGAAGAATTGATACATTTACATACATTACAACAAAAAGAAAGCACAGGTGCATAGACAAAAAGCATCAAAGAACAACAAGAAAGATGCGGTGGTAAGGGCGGGTGCATAAAAAATAAAAAGAGAGATTGGAAAGCAATTAAAGCTATTAGCATACATACGAGGTGTGTTCGAAAAGTATCGCAAGTTTTGTCATAGACGGTGCATACACCAAACAACCCAACCATTTTCCGGCCCTACCCCCAATAGATTTTCACAGGCAGCACCTACATTTTATCAATTTTAAGAAATAACCTTGAATATATATTATCGTACGGCTCATACGTCAAATTTTAAACAAAATTTAGGTCATTTAGCATTTAAAGATTATAATATTATACTTATATATTCTAAAATTTGATGTAAAAATTATAATAAAGAATTAAAAACCACGGTTTTTATATTTACTTAACATATATTAAAGCGCTGTAAATATTTAATTTTACTATTAATCATTGTAAATAATATAAACATTATTGTAAACATTGAATAAACTTATTAAAGAAAAAATGAAACAAAACAATTTATAGTTTAATCTTTAAAATATCATCGCCCGTGGTCACTGAAAACTTTAAAAAATTGTGTGACAGATCTACTCACACCAAAAAGTGGACAAAGGTAACAGATGTGTTTCAAAGCTAATTGTCTGATTTATTTTCTACCAGTTATTTTTTAAAATTCTGATCACATTGTTGACCAGATGTTCTACTTTATTTTCTTACTGTAAACAGTTAAGATAATTTTGTTAAGATCTTGCTTCGGAAAGATGTTAAAATCTTTTCCAAAAAGTAGGATAACGTCGGTGTCACCAAAGAATGTCGCGTAATAAAAAAAATGAATTTAGTTGTAAGCCTCTAGTAAAAACTAGTGACTAATAATTGTCGAAACCAGCACTAACAAGTTGGACGTCGGAGAACGAAATGAGTACTCAAAATTGTTAATTTCGTTCTCCGACAGTATTTCAGACTCGGTTCTACCGAAGTTAACGTTTTTCTTTGTTTTGAAAAAATTTTTTTTTAATCAGTATTTTTTTAAAAGGGGGGAGGGGAAATAAAAGCAATCCTTAATTGTTTTGGACTTTTACTAAGTCCAAACAATTTTTAACAAACATTCCGTCTAATATGTTTTTTGGCAACGTTACTTAAAGCAATGAGTCTGAGATTGCAGATCTCTATTCAACGATATTGGTTGTAACTTTGAACCTTATGTAAATTGGCATGATAAAGTTGTTGTTTTGTTTTATAAATTTTTATTTAAAACTGTCTTAACGACAACAATTAAATGGATTTACAAAATGAGAAATTACGTTGGTGCAACTGCAATTTGCCTATCTTATGAGTCTCAACTATATTTACTCCCTAAATGGTAAATCCAAAGGATGAAGCCTCAACAGTCTTCTTCGCGTTGTGCTATTGTCCAATAAGTTCAGCGCCAGGTGATTAGGGATGGTAATGCAACCTCTCGATGCATTTACTGCTCATCTTATGGAGTTGTTCCAGAACTATAGGAACATTTAAGTCCCTATGTAGTGTGCTGTTTCGTGCATACCAAGGAGCATCAGCTAATTGCCTTAGAATTTTATTTTGCATTCTCTGGATTCTTTTTTAAATTAGAATTACTTGCTGTAAATTGGCATGATAAAAGTTATACTGGATTTTATACCTTCTATGAATAATATTTCATCTTTGAGTATCTCTGAAAATGATGTTTTCCTGAAGTCTTGCGCGAGTGTACATGCTTTTCTTCATTTAAATAAATGCTTTCATGTCTCGTATAGTAAACGCATAGTGCCTCCGTCCACTTCCTTTATAATAGCGGGAAAAAAAGCTGGCAACTAAATTCTAAATCTCCGAGTGTTTGAATCTAGTAATCTTTTTAGTAAACATCTCGACTAAATCATTCCCAAAGCTTTTGCTATGATGGCTTTTTTCAATCGTCACGCACCGCAATTTAAGGATCCCTATATTCGGCTACTCCTTTACTCTACTTTTGTTCGTTCAAAACTGGAGTATGCATTGTTTATATGGAATCCTTCAGCTGTGGTTCATTTCAAAAGACTTGAACGAATTAAAAGAAATTTTTAAAATTTGCACAAATGCCTATTAACTTCAATGATCCATTGCCAAATTATAATAGAAGATGTCATCTTTTACATCTGTCTTCTCTTGAAGATCGTCGTATTATTGCAGCATTGCTTTTTATCAATGATCTTATTGTAGGCGCAATTGATTGATCAGCATTGTTACAGCTGTTTTGTTTCAATGCACATACAAGAAATTTGCGTACTTTTTTTTGCGTTTTGCGGTTGGCTTGCATATAACGGTATATGTTTATTTATTCTCTGCCTCAAATACATATTTTATAAAAATGATTTATTTGTGTGAGCAGTAAATATATTTCTAATTTAGGTTAAGTTGCCTGTAAGAACTTGAGTTCATAGCCGAATTAATGAATAAATAATAAAGCCATTACAACAAACTGTTTCATTAAGCTGATAAAGGATGTATAAACCTTTATAAGGCCTACGACATTCCCCTTCAATGCGTTTCAAACTTTCCGACAAAAATGGTTGGAGATGTAAACAAACATGAAATTCTTTATATTACGATGCGTGAAATGCTTTATACTACTACCCGGCAATTTCGAGTACCTCCGGGTTTAGCATTTAGTTTAGAAAATGATGAAATTAAACATATTTGTCTATATTTTATTACATGCCCAACAAGATTCACAATTTTGATTTCAATCGTTTAATATACATATGTATGACGAATCGCCCTTCCTTGCTTTTTTTTCTTCTTTTTCGTAGATATAAAAATTAATTTTTGATCAAAGGGTCCTCCATTGTTGGGATTTTGCCCCATACAAACTTACCGCCCATTCTTCAGCTTTTATATGAAAATAGTTATTATTTATGAATGTATTCAGTCAAACTAGAGAAACCCCTTATAAAGTCAAACCCACCTGGTTTTATATGAATACATCTTTTTTTTGTCTGGCCCAAAAAACACGCAAAAAAAAACAAGGGAAGACACACGGAAATGGGTAGATCGATTCGTTATTTATCAAACGATTTCAGACTTCTTAATTTATGCAGCTCAGTTAGAAAACTATTTTAAAGAAACATTTGGTTTTATAGTCATTAAATTTGAAAAATGAGACAGGTATATTACCTTTAACATTTTTAATAATCTAAATTATTAATGTATGGAATCCTCAATACGTTGTTCATTGTAACAAAATAGATACCGTTCAAAAACAGTTTTTACTTTTCGCTATCAGGAATCTAAGATGGATACCATCTTAGATTTCTGAGAGCGAAAAGCCTTTCAGTCGGCTTCCATCGTATCTAAATCGCTAAAAATTAATTGACTTACCAACTTTAAAAAAATCGTCGTTCAACACTAAATGTCATGTTCTTGCATAAAGTTATTTCTGGGGATTCAAATTGTCCCTTTATTCTAGGAAAACTTTCATTTATTGTGCCTTATAGACCCAATCGTTATATTTGCATCTTATATTAAATATTTGCTTATCGAACTACGCGTTGTTTATTATTTAGGTTATCTGTGAATAAAATAATAATTTATTTTCCTGATTTTCTGAGGTGTGGTAGAAGACTTTTATAAAAAGAATATTCTCTCCGTCCACATCTCTCAGTATCGTACTTCATTTTCTGTTTTGATATATTCTACGTAATCTTTTTACTGATAAGTATTAATTATTTATCTTATTTCATATTCTTATAGTACTTTTACTATTTAAAGTAAAATTTAAGTTAAAACAGTTGTTGTTTCAGTCTGTAGCTGTGGAACATGATTCGTCTTGGTATCGTTGGGCCACTTGCTGATACTATGCAACGTTCTCGAAAAAAAGAAAAATAAATAAATCCTCAACCCGGCGGTACTCAGAATTTCCGGGTCATAATGTAAAGAATATTATGATTGTTTTCTACCCCAACCTCATGTTTTTCCGTGCGAAAACCGTTGGTTTTTGAAAATAGGTCAATTACGGCCACCCTTATATACACGCTTTGTGTAAAAAATTTAATATTGTATTTTGATTTGCTACAACTATTCCAAGCATAATTTTAAAAGTCTATAAAATGAAAACAAATAAATTATCGCACTTTCAAAATGTGAAAAACTAAATTTTGTGACTACACATTATACACCTACATATTTGATAAAAAAAAAATAAAATTTTATGTGATATATTGTTTAAATTTTCTTTTGACAAATGTAGTAAATAGTTTATGATAAAAGTATAGTTCTACCCAAATGGGTTTAGATTATTATCATATTCTTCAAATGGGTTTGTGTTTTCATCATCAAAAGGATTGTTTGAAACTTTTCTCTGCTCATTTGACGAAATTTGTTTGGATAAAGATGCTGTTGAATTTGTATGTTTCGTCACGTTGTATCTGGTAGAAACTTCCAAAAGCGGGACCGTCATGTATAGATGGTAAAGACAATAGTCCTTCAGTCAACATCGTACAAACATTCAATATGGCTATATTTTCTGGACGCATTATCTGTTGGGATGATGTTGTTGGCAATGGCTGCTGTAGGAACCGTGTTTTGTTGACACTGTTACACGATACACATAAATCTTGATTAGCTGTGTAGGCGTTGAAACAATCCTTGTGAAAGCAATGTTGACAAAAAAAAAAAACAGATGGCAATCGAAGCTCCTGTCTACATATATCGCACATATTATTTCGGTATTCAATTGGGTTTTTATTAAAGTTGTCAAGTAAAATCTTAATATTTTTGATTTCTTCGCTTAGTGAGCTTATAAGCTTTTTCTGTGTTTCGATGTTAATTACTCTCTGAAAGTTTTTGTCAATAAAAAATTCTTTAACGTACGACATTGGAATGCTTTTATTGTTGGAGATGTTTTGTAGTGTCTGAAGCAAATAATGCGAATTTTTGTGTAACCAGGGGCCCATCAAAAAATTGATTTTTGATGTTTTGGCCAAATTACTTTTGTTTTGTTTTCCTTCTCTATTAAGGGCTTGAATATGTCTGTAAAGCGTGTCTTCCTCTGCACATTGGTTTAAGGCAGTGAGATGCTGATTGAATACGGAAAGTAGTTCTTGAACCCCATTTTGAAAACCATTAATCTTGCAGATTATTAATGCATTTTCCAAATGTATATGGTTTTTATTATTGCGAATATATTCAAGTAGCTGTATATCACTGAATTTCTTTTTCTGCCACATATGAAGATAGTGCTCAAATAATCGGTTGTATACAATGTGACTGTTTTGACTTTTGATGCCATGCTTTACGAGATATTGAAGAAATTTTCCGTTTAGCTCATCATTTAATGTAAAAAAGTCGTATAAATTTTTCAGGTCTTTGTATTTTTTCATGTTCCATTATGAGCGATATAATATCAGATAATCGATTATCATCTTCTACTGAAAGAGCTTTCACATTTAGTTGAGAAAAAATGTTAAAAATTGTTTGTTCTGTTTCTCGATTCTAGCAATTCTAATAAAGCTGTGTTGTTTTCAAAAATCTTGTCTAGAATTAGTACACTTTTACAAAATAGCTTGTTGTTGCATGGGACGTGGTAAGCCCAAGTACGATTTTTTGAAACTGACTTTGTGTTTTTATCTCCATAGCAGTCTATATCAACATCGACTGGTAGCTTTAAGCGATCCTTGCAACTTATAAGAATTTTTTTATGTTCTTCAGTTGAATGAATGCTATTAACTAAAGAATTCAAATAATCCACTAAACATTGGTTATGTCGTGAGTTCAACAGCTTTTGAATAACATCAAACGGCTTAATAACACCAATAGTTTCGATATATTTTGTCACAGCAGCACTGTAATTTCCTTTCTGTAATAAATAATTGCCATAATGCCAATTAACATAAGCTGCAAGATCAGAAACACCGCTGCTTTTATTTATAACCTCAGTATTGTCTTTCTCGAGCATACGTAGCGCTAAATCATACATGTGCTTTTTTATAAGCAATTGAATCTTGCTTCCAATATTACGATCTTGAAGTAAATATATCTCTCGTGATTTTTTTGTGACAACCACACAAGTTTCATCTTGCTCAAAAATACATTCAATTTGGTCATCGATCATTTGATTCAGCACGATAATTTTATTTTGAACATCTACAACAAAAATTTCTGTGCTTGGAACTGAAGCAAACGATGTCTGTTTTGGCTGTATAGCAACAATGAGGTTGTTTCCAAACCAAGCAATAAATCTTTTTGTCCATCAAGAGCGTAGCATGGCCCCCCGACCATCGGAAGTGAAACAATAGATGGCATCATCACGACCCACAACAAAGTAATCGTTTTCATAATCGCATGTAAAATAAAGAGTAGTACATTGTTGAAAAATCTGTGAAGTTTTGGCCAAAGAATCCAAAACAACTTTAGTATCGACAATGGCACTTGTATTGCTGTCTGCTCCGCTAGCATATAGTTCGAAACAATATACTGCATCACTAGTACTAACAAACATTTTACGCTTAGAAGTAATCGTATTAGCCTTGCTAAACTGAATACCAGTTACTGGTCGCATTCCTATTAAAATATTGCGAAAACCTGACGATATATCTCTATTTAATGAAGCATTGTGTAGTTGGAGATCACCTTTTTCAAAGCCAATGCCTATCAAGCATATATTGTCATAATGATCTGCATGTATAACCGTGGCCATGCTAAAAGATGTCAGGCGGGCGACGGCAGACAATGGAGCGACATTTCTCTTTGTTAATTTTTGTAGATTGTAGATTTGAAGCACTATTGTAAATGTTTTAGTATCTTGGTTTAATATTGCGAGTAAGCCATCTTTTGTAACAGTACACAGTCGAATTGATTCGTTGCCGGTTGCAAAAGAAATGCAGTCCCAGTTTTTGAAGAAAATATATACATTTCCCAGCAGATCACAAAAAATTCTTTGAGTTGCATTACCGCAGCTAGCAACAATTTCACAGTTAATACTTAGCAATTTATTGTTCGGCTGAGATGCAGCTATTAACTTCATTGTGTTGATTTGTTTCCATTCTAGGACACTCATTTTTTTTTACATTTCGTGTATTTCTCAAATATAATAAAACTAAAGGTTGAAAAAACAGCTGATACCCAGTGCTTGGCAGCATCAAATCATTGGGCTCATACTATTTGTATCACTCCATCCCTGCCGAACACAGTTGTATTACAACTTAATTTAATGATATTTATTTTGCTTGAAAACATTTGATAAATATCATATAATTGAACTTTTTATGTATAACATATGATTATGATTTACTAAGATTTGTAATATAATGCAAAGTCGATTAAATTGTACATTTGTTTTTCCAATCAAAAGAAAAAAAAAGTTTTCAAAAATCTACGCATTCGCTTCCACCAGCAGCAAAACAGCTGACAGTGTTTATAAATCATTTGCAGTGTTACAAAAATTGCTGAACGTTAACTTTGAAGAAGAAGAAATTATTGATTTTAATGAAGAATATTTTAAAAATGTTTTTTGGAGATAAAATTGATTGTTCTTTAACATGTCGAGATTATTATATTCACTTCTTCTTGTGTTCTTGCCACTTGACTTTGTGGCAAGTACTACCTGTCCTTATCAAACACTTCTTGTAGGCAAGTATGCAACCACTCCGGAGATTCGACGTGCATACAAACAATTAGCTAAAGAATGGTTAATATAAAAGCTATAAAAGAAATGACAACATATTATGAAGACATTTAATTTACATTTACAGGCATCCTGATAAAAATAATCATCCAGACGCCGAAGAAAAATTTGTTGAGATTAAACAGGCGTACGAACTGCTCAGTGATACAGAGCGTCGAAAAGCGTATGATCAGCACGGTATAACAAATGAAGATTCACATATTTTCAAGCAAAAGCACGACTATAGTCAATATAAACGTTTTTCATCGGATCCAATAGAAGAGTTTTTCGGAAAACACTTTTTTTCGATCAAGACATAAGTGTATATCACAAAATGTCGATTACAACTAAGTATTTTGAACAGACTATAATACCAAAGAGCTCAACAACACCACACATATTAATGTTTTACAATGACTGGTGCTTCCGGTGTACGCGTCTAGTTAGTGCCTTTAAAAAGCTTATTGATACTCTCGAACCCCTAGGTAACACGATTTTAATTGATTTTTTTTTTAACAGTATTCATCTTTATGTCTTTCTTTCTGCAGGTATACATTTTGCTACTATTAATGCTGCTCATGAACAAAATCTTGTGAGAAAAACAGGAGCTCATGAAGTACCGAGACTAATTTTGGTATTGAACGGGCATAGTTACATTTATAGAGAATCTTCATATACTCCACAAAAAGTTGTAGGTAAGATATTTTATTATTTATGATGATAAATATAACTTTTATAGAAATTGGATTTTCAATGAGATTTTTTTCATAGTTTATGCCATTTATGTACATTTACATATTTATAAGGTGAAAATTCGCTTCAACTAATAGTTATATTTATGTATAAGTATGCAAATCTTTTGTTCGCAAACATTACAAAATGATAATGACCATTTTTTATACCTGTTACACTAGTGTAAAAAGGTATATTCAGTTTGTCGGAAAGTTTGTAACGCAGTAAAGGAGGCATCGTAGACCCTATAAAGTATATATATTCTTGATCACCTTGACGAGACGAATCGATTTATTCGCTCAGTTTTAAAGATATTAAGCTGAAATTTTAAACTTAAGCTTACGCCTACTTTTAGGTATAGCTCCCATACAAAATTACAACATTTTGTCAATGGCTTCAAATATGGTACAAATGCTTCGTATACCATGCCAAATCTTCAGTTTAAAATTGGTTCAAATCGGACCGGAATTTCTAAATTTTTTTACTATTTGTTTACTATTTTAAAGTAAAATTTAATACAAATGCTGCACACGAAGATCTATCCAGGTCAAATGATGTGTAACATGTATATAGTATAAGTTTCGGTCCAAGTTAACTTTTTTTCTTGTTTTAATATATAAAAAATGTTAAGATTTTCATTTTAATGCCATCGGATAAGAAACATTTTGTTAATACACAAAGTAAAACAAAATTTCAGCGTAATGTTATCTCGTGATGTATTAATTGTAATAACATGACATTCTTGACAAAATGGTTCAAATTTTTAAAGTTATATTTTTTGTAACGTAAAATACGTATCAAGAAAACCTGTGAAACCGAAGCTTCAATATCAGTCACATGATGATCGGAGTAACTTTTCTTAAATGAGTATATTAGTTCGGTTTGTTGGAGTCAATGCGGTACAATGATTCTTCTTTAATCATGTATGTGAACATGGGTTGCTACAAGAATTTCTGACATATTTAACATAAATCGCATCTTAAATAACCCATTTTTCATATAAATATTCAGAAATAGGTAATTTTCTAAACACGGATTGCTATTATAAAGGGGCTGTATGCTATCGTGGTCCCACCATGGATCATTTTCTGAACTCTGGTTTGCTGTTAGAAGTGTTTTAACGTTATTTGACACAAATCGTTTTAAAAAAAAAGACATTTTTCATAAAAGAAACTGAAAAATTTTTATAAAGACTATGCAGTGCCGGCCGAATGAATCGTGTAAAACAGTCGAACGTAAAGACAGTCGACATAGCTAGATCGACTTGTCTCGTCGAGCTGATCAATAATATATATAGTTTATAGGGCCCACGATGTCTCCTTTAATGCGTTACAAAATTTCCGCCAAACTGAATGTTTTCATTTACAGTCTGTGAAACGGGTGAAAAATCGGTGTTTATGGGCGTTATGTGTTATTTTTTTTCAGAATTTATTAGAAAAAAGATGCCATATAAATTATCAAAACGTATAGATGATGGCAATGTTGATGATTTTCTAGCTGGATGGATAGATAATCGTGTGCGGGCTTTAATTTCAGAACCAAGAAATCAAACAAGACTGCGATATTTAATAAGCGCTTTTTCACATCAACAAAAGGTTGCGTTTGGGTAAGTATTTGAACATATACATATCACATCGACATGTATATTATCATGCATCTTCTCAAAATATCGTTAATATTTTAGTTAGGGTTTGTATGGCTTCTCGTACAAGGGATCTTGAAAGTGGGTTTGGATGAGAGTTTAGTTTATCGTTATAGTCGATTGTGAGGCTAATAATTTCAGATTTCACAAGTGGGATTCCAAGGTCATCTCTGTTATTAGTTATCTTAATATTTTTGATTGGAATCTTTATGTTATATTATGCGTTTCTACGAGAAGCATAACATCAATGTAGCTTTAATTATAAATATAAACAATTCCTGTTTATGCTGAGAAACACCGTTATGATTCCAGATACAAATATATTAGTTAACGCATTATTTGTTGTTTTGAGCTGCGAGCACTTGCATCGTGCTTTGCATAAATGACATGACAATGACATTGCTTCGATGCTATTTTGTGTACGAGGGGTTTTAATTGTTTAGGCAGTGGCTTGGAGATCGGTTTGATTTTTAGAAGCCCTTAGACTAGATTTCAGTGCGCAACCGAAATACAAACCAGGGGAGGTTGTGTTGTTTAAAAAACTTTGGGATGAGCGTACGATTTCTGGTTGGGAACGAGTTGAGATTATCCATTGGTTTAATCTGCTTTTTAGATCTTTAATACCGGAATCTGTAATTAGCCGTGTGGTTTCACGCAATTGCTGCACTTTTTAACATTGGATTCAGAATGGTTTGCTATGCAGGATGCTCGTAGTGGCAGTACTTTTTTTGTGTCCGTATTATTTTCAATAAGTGCATTGAACGTACTTGTTGCGCTTATTAGGTTCTCCTACAGTGATTCTGCGTACAGTTATCGTTGTTTGTTGATTGGGTGTACCTCATTGCGTTTGAGTGAGTTAATTTAAGGCTCTAGTTCAACTTTGAATATGGGTTGTGGTACTTTGTTTTTATTGATTATATAAATGGCTAGTTTTTGTTTAAAGCCTAGTTCTTCGAGAGAACTTAAAATTTTGACTGATGAAACGCATGGTTTGATGCCTTCAATAACAATTTGCAGACCTTTTGAGCTTTTTAACTGATATATGTAAACGTTTTCTTTTGTATCCGTTCATTCAAAGGTTAGAAAAAGAAAAAAAACATAGAACATAATTGTACATAATTTGTTTTGCACTAAGACAACCTAAAAGAAACATAATTGCGTGTGAAGCGAGAAGGCTCATTAAAAAATAAAGAATAACATTTACAAAAATTGAGAATAACAAAAGTAGCGACGCACAAGTTATGCAAGGAGTTCAAATCTGATTACAGTAGTCTATGCTGTGCGGCATTTGAATATTAAGTATATCAGCATTTTCCATAGCTAATGGAAAATCGTATATGAAAATGATAAAAAGTAATGGCCCAAGATGACTTTCTTAAAGAACACCAGAAGAAACAATATTTGTACTAGACAAGCAATTATTGAATAATACTCTTTGTGTTGGTCCTACAAGATACGAGTGTAGCCAGTTAACCAGAATTGGTGGAAATATCAAAGACTTTAATTTACAGATTAGCCGCTTATGACATACTCTGTCGAATGCCTTGCTAAAATCAGTATATATAACGTCAGACTGGTTAACGCATCCAAAACCTTTATTCATCATAGAAGAAAATTAAAGAAGATTCGTAAAGATTGATTTGTTTTTCATAAAACAGTGTTGATGAGGGTTTGTTATTGAAATATAAATGAACGTTGCAACTGATCAGAAAGAATCTTTTGAAATAACTTCGGAATTTAGCAATATTTCTTTAATTCGAAATATCGGATTTGTTACCTTTTTTGTGCAAAGAAATAATTTAAAATACAAAAAAAAAAGTCTGGTGGCTCCAGAGGGATCCCACATATTCATCATCTCCGCTTGCGGTATTGTTCTTGTCATCGCCACCAAGTAGGGTAGAGAAGTTGCTCCTCCATAGCCTTAGTGATTCCTGACATCTGGAAGCTCCTTGCTTATAACCTTCGATCATACGCTTGACTTATTGGTGAAATCCGCGGGCCTCGATTCTGCTACTCAATATCTCAATCTTCTCCACTTCTCGCCTTTCCAGTTCTCTTTTCTTCCGTCTGATCAGGCTGTAGATGGAAGACCCTTGTTGAGAAGGCAGCGGCGGTCTGCTGTGACTTTAACCTACTAACATCTAGCTTTTGTTGTATGCTAGCTCGCTTGGCGTGCTACGTATCTTGGCTAGAACAAGGTAATGATCCGAGTCGTACACGCTAGTAGAGTGTCTAGCATCATTCACCACAAGATCTATTTTGGGGCGGATACTAAGGTCGCCACTACACCCTGTTGCATTGTGAATGTAGAGATATGTGAATCTGGTACTACTTATGATCATATTTCTGCACGCAGCAAAGTCGATTAGCCTTTCTCCATTAAATTTAAATTTACCGATGGTTGGGCGAAAGATTTCTTCTGTCCCGATTTGTGCGTTGAAATCATAATTGACAATTTTAATGTCATGCTTGAGGCAGCGACCATAGAGGCTTTCAAATCACTCATAGAATTCATTTTTCTCCATCTCATCTTTAACATTTGTCGGGGCGAGAATACAAATTAATAATTTCAAATGAAATTATGGTCTGTTCAACCGAAGTTGAACGTTTATTTTGAATTCCGAATTAGAACTAAAGCTTAAATCTAACTTACTGTTACAAATCGACTCTGTTCAAGAGAAGACAAAGCTTTCATAAGATCAATTTAATCAATTAAAACTCGGTCGCAAGGTGACAAGTAAATCTGTCATCCTTAATTGAAAACACTTAGCTGAAGCGTGAAAACATCATTGCTTATGTTAGATGCGCGATTCCGCAGAGTAAGAAAAATGTTTACCCTTGAAGAGCGAATATCCGAAGTGTGAGAAAAATTTTAATAGGATAGGATTTGTTACCTCCTCCCTCCTAAAATGAATCGTCCCGATTCATGAAACTTTTAATTTTTTTCATTAAGTTCAAGAAATAATATTTCCTGACGCTTTGTTTCTTTCCTTTGTCGTCTCTTAATTACATATTTGATAATTTTAACAATAATATACAAAATAATTACGATTAAAATTACAACAGTAAAATATGTAAAAAAAATTATATTTTCTTTCGTCAAACATTCTGTATTGTTTGACTCAAAATATTCTTCAACATTATATTCATTATAACTATGGTGCTTTATATAATAAAAAGTTTTTAATTAAGTGTTTTCGTAAGTAACATTATTAAACTTAACAGTTTCGTTATACAATATCAAATATGTTCCATTCAACTTGGTATTATTTATATAATTAATTCCAGATACTAAAATTGCACCATCGGTAATGTTTTCAACCAGTTTATTTTTTTCTTTAATTTTCGAACAAACCGCTTTTCTTCATTCAATAAATTAATGAAGCAATTTTTTGTTAAATCTATTTGACAATAATTATTAGAAATTTCTTTTTTGATATTTTTTGATTTGAAATAAGTATTGTTGCATTTCACAACATTTGAATTAACAATTAATTTTCCATCTTTAGCGATGGCTTTTGAATTATATAACTCACAATTATTGCTTACAATACTAAATGTATATTACTATTAAATTATTATTTTTTAATATGATAAACCACGAAACGTCAAGTATGTCCGATATAGTCAACCGAAATTTTTCGTGTTTTTAAATTTCTACGTTGTCTTTAGAGTTAAACACAGAAGGATTCAGTATATTAGCCTTTGAAAGTGTCAACGTGTTTAGAAGGTTTTGCAAGTCCATAGAGACAAGTTTTAAACGATATTTTCTCATCATTTTGTCTTTGTTGTTTACCAATCCTCGGATAGCTTCCGATAACCTCGTTACTTGAACAGACGACTGTGAATTAATCACAAACTGTTTATTGTTATTTTCTATAAGATCGACAATTTTATTACTGACGGACATGAAATCATCGTGGTCCGGTGTTCCCGAGATCTACTTCCATAAAGTTCCAATTTCATTAATACCTCTTTTTGATCTTGAATATGTTAATTGTTGTAAGAGTGTCTTGACCAAATTTATTTCTAAATTTATTTCTTCTTTCTTATCTTTGAAGTATAAAAATTCCTCATTAAAAATATAATTATAATATGTTAAATTAGTTATATGAAATAAAACTGCATATTCACGGTAAGCAAGGCAATCACCCTCTCGTAACAGCAGTTAGTCATTTCTAGTATAGTCGATTATTTCGGGTTTGACGACCCTTAACGCAATCATCAGGATGTACAAAACAAACATGATGTCACTGAAATTACACAATAAAATTTAATATTATCTTTGTGAACAATTCTATTGTTTTTGTTTATTATTATTTTTTGACCAAAGTCTTCCTTTACTGTCTATTTTCTGTATCGAGGTTCCAACTTATTTCTCTCTCCAATTATTTTTTCGTATATTGTGTCACCCGTTCGATACTTTTTTTGCAATCTTTTTTTATGATGGAAATCCAACATCTTCTTTTGTATACTTTCCAATTTGCTAGGAATATCCGAATGATCAATTTTATTAAACAATACTTTCACTGGTTTATTGTCGGTTGCAGAATGAACCGAATCATTATACCTTTGCGCAGCTTTAAGTAAAATTTCTTGGCAACTTAATAATTTATATTCCTCTTTTATGCATCTAGCGATTTCTGTGATTGTCGAATGACATCGTTCCACTTGTCCATTAGAAGTATTATGGCGTGGATCGCTATAATACAAAGATATTGGCGCTCTTTTCATTGCTGATTTAAATTGAGCAGAGGAAAGATATTGGTGCTCTTTTCATTGCTGATTTAAATTGAGCAGAGGAAAAACTATGTTCATTGTCCAGCATTATTGCTTTCACAAATGGAAACACCTGCAACAATTCTAGAACCTTTATTTCAATATTAGATTTATCTTCTTTTGGTTCAATAACCAAATATTTTGAATAAGCATCGATACAAGTAATAAATTTCGATTTCTGGACATAATATATGTCCAAATGCAGTTCTTCTCCCTCACCTTTTGGAATAGGAGCACTACCAATACAACACACCTCACAATTTCTGCAAATATTCTTTTAATTGTTTCTGCATTTTAGGCCAACAATATTTTGCATTTATCTGCCTTAAGTTTTCCTCAAAACTCCTATGAGCACGAACATGAGTTTCTTCAATTATGGAACATTGATCATTAAGATTTGTTATATCAATAGTAAAAATTCGAATATATAAAAAGTTTCCGCACTGCTCTGTGCAGAATGCTGAGTACAGGCCTCATCCGAATTATCTTCTTCTTCACTCATTGATTCATCAGTTACGTTATGCAGCACCATTCTAGAAAATGCATCTGCAACGACGTTAGTTGACCCAGGTTTATACAATATTTTTGTTGAAAATTCCTCTATAAAACCTTGCCATCGTTTAATTTTAAAATTTGGATTTCGATTTGAAATCGCGAAAGATAATGGTTGATGGTCAGTATGGATTTCTATGTTTGTAACACCATACAAAAATTTTCTCAATACCTTCAATGCTCAAACAATTGCATACAATTCTTTTTCATTAGTGGCATAATTTCGTTCTGTTTTATTTAATGCCTTTGAAATAATTGATAGGCCTCGATTCTTGCGATAATACTGCACCTATGGCCACATCAGATGCATCAGTATGCAAAAAAAAATTTTTTATTATAATTTGGCTGAGTCAACTCAACTTGAGCTGTAAGATTCTTTTTTAAATTTTCGAAGGCTTTTCTGGCCTCCTCATCCAAATCGATAAGTACCTTTTTGGACATGTTTTTCGACACCTTCTCGTTTTCTCCGGAAGTATGTTAAGTTTTGTTAAAGGCTTTGCGTATCTCTCAACGAATTTTCTGTAATAGCCAGTAAGTCCCAGGAAACTTTTGAGTTCCTTCAAATTTTTGGGTACTGGATAATTCACGATTGTATTTATCTTTCCAGGATCGGTTTTTATGACCTTATAGGCAACCACATATCCCAAAAACTCTATCTCTATTTTTTAAAAACTTAGGTTTCTCCAAAGAAATTTTCATATTTGTTTTTTTTTTTTTAAAGTCAATAATTTTATCAAGATCTTTGAAGTGTTGATCCAGATCTTCGGAAAAAATCACTATGTCATATTCGAGGAGCGTTTTTCAGTCTAAACGGCATTCTCTTGAACTGATATTTCCCGTTATTTACGGAAAACGTGGTTTTTTCAACGTCCTCTTTTTTCATCAATTTTTGATGAAACCCAGATTCCAAATCTAGTGGAGTAAAATATCTAGCTTCACCCAAGTTACTTAGTATAACACCAGGATCAGGCATAGGGTAAGTCTCCGAGACCGTATGTTCGTTTAACTTTTTATAGTCTATCACCAATCTCCGGTTTTTTGAACCATCCTCATTAAATCCTTTTTATGGGACAACTCACACTGGAGAATGGTAAGGACTCCTACTTTTAGTTATAATATCATCTTTTAGCATTCGTTCAATCTCATTATTAATAAAAACATTACATGACATTGGGTACGGGTATTGTTTACTCCATATCGGTGTATCCGCATCCTTTCGAATTTCCGCTTAACATCTGTTCTAAATGGAACGCCAATGTCTATATCTGAATGCAACTTCTTCACATTTTCAACAATATGCTTTGTAAGTTTATTGATTTTCTCGCCCTCCTCATCGAAAGCTACTTCTTTATTTTTTATTTCGGCAGAAATCTCATCGTCTGAAATATTCTCATCAAATCTTGGAATCATCTCTTTATTATTTTTCGATTTTATCTTTTTATTTTTAAATGGCCTCTTATAAGGTATCTCCTCCAAAAACACACTATCATCGTCTTCGTCTATAAGACTAATTTCCAAATTCTCAAAATTCTTATAAAGCAATTCTCGGTTACAATCACTATCTAATTCTGAATCGTGATAAATCCTTTCTGTTTTTATACCCGTTACACAAAGTGTAAAGGGGTATATTCAGTTTGTCCGAAAGTTTGCAACGCATTGAAGGAGACATCGGAGACCCCATAAAGTATATATATTATTGATCAGCCCGACGAGACGAATCAATTTAGCCATGTCCGTCTGTCTGTTCGTCTGTTTATTTCAATGCGATTTACTCGGAGACTACTAGAGATATTTTGCTGAAATTTGAAACTTAAGCTTTTCTCAGCAGCGACCATGTCAAGTTTGAATATAAAAGTGCCACGCCCATTTTTAAGGTATAGCCCCCATACAAACTGACCGTTTTATACCCGTTACACAAAGTGTAAACGGGTATATTCAGTTTGTCCGAAAGTTTGCTACGCATTGAAGGAGACATCGGAGACCCCATAAAGTATATATATTATTGATCAGCTCGATGAGACGAATCGATTTAGCCATGTCCGTCTGTCTGTTGCGATGAGTGTTACTCGGAAAGTTTTAAAGATATTGACCTGAAATTTGAAACTTAAGCTTTTTGTGCTCCTAGTTAGTTTGTATGTCGGAACCAAGGTGCCACGCCCGTTTTTGTATATAGCCCCCATACAAACTTACCACTTTTTTCGACTTTTTGTATGAAAATATTTATTATTTATGAATGCTTTTACTACAATGTAGGGTAAAAATACTTCTAATGGCATCCAATATCAAAAGAATGTTGCCACGCCCATTTTCAGATATAGCTCTCATACAAACTTACCACTTTTTTCGATTTTTTGTATGAAAATATGTATTATTTATGAATATATTTAATCCAAATAGGGTAAGAACACTTTTTATGTCATCCAATGTCATATCTAAGGCGCCACGCCCATTTTTATGTATAGTCTCCATACAAACTTACCGCCCGTTTTCGAGTTTTTATATGAAAACATTTATTATTTCTGAATGAATTCAATTAAATTTGGTAAAATCAATTCCAATGTCCACCTAAGTAAACACTTTCGATATGGTAAGGATCGGGCAAATATAACATAAAGCCTCCATATAAATTTGACCAAATTCGTCGTGAAATTTAATCTAAGCACCTGGTGAACTTATAAACTATTAAAAGTGTTGTGTAACGGGTATTTCAGCTTCGGTTCCACCGAAGTTAAAGTTTTTTCCTTGTTTTATTATATTTTAGTTCCAAATTCGTGAAATCTATTTTAGCATTTTTTTTTTCAATATATTGAAGCCAATCAGAAAATCTGACTCCAAATTCTCTATTTCGTAAAAACGTTCTGTAACTCCCAAAACTGTCACATTATGAAAATATTTAATAATTCAAAAACCATTAACTGTCTTTACACGTTTATATATAGCCAATTCATTTTTATTATTATAAACACCCTTCCTAATGTAGGATGCTGTGGCACCTGTGTCCAAAAGTATCTTATAACTAACATTTGTTTTTAAATCTTGTTTTCTTATGTAGGGTAAACCTACTTTGGTTTCCCCTAAAAATGGTTCTCATTCAAATTGTTAACCCGAGCAACAGGTTCTTTTTGTATTCCCTCATTATTATTCACATGGTTTAACCTTTGTGTTTTTTGTTAAGGCTGAGCAGTTTGATTACTGCTCGCCTGTCTCTTAAAAGAGAAATTCTTATTATAAGAATTTATTTTGGATATTATCCTTGTTTCGATACCGATGGATCAATGTCCATTGGTTCAGGTTTATCACCTTCATCGAGCTTTGGTTGACTAAAACTGTTATTTTTATGATTATTATTTTGCCGATTATTTTTTACATTTTTATTAGCATTCGGATAACGCAAATAGTTTTGTTGAGACTTTGCTATACCACCATCAATGATTCTTTTTCTGCCATCATAATAAATTTGAGCAAATCTTGCCCTCTGGCAGTTCGTTTCCAGCTCTTGAGCCTTTGCCAAAGCTTTCGGCAAATCTGGTGGATGCAGCGAAAACAAAATGTTTGAAAGCGGTTAATTTAAACCACTTATAAATACACGTAAAGCTTTATTTCTGCTTTGAATGTTAAGTTCTTTATAGTCTCAGAATTTTTGTCATGAGACATTGATGTTTTGTTAATCAATTGTGTCAATTTTTTATTGACAATATTATAAAACTCCATTACAGAAGAATTTCCCTGTCTAAGTACACTCAATTTCTCTTCAATCACGTGAGCCGGTCTCTTGTCTGCATAAGCAAAATCTAATCGAGACAGGATCGCATCCAGATTCAAAACAGTACCGTGATTGGTGGTAAGTGAATCGTTCGCGTCACCAGTAATTTTTTTTCTGAGGATTACCAAAGCAGAAAAATATGCTCTTTCCCCTCTAGTGTACAAGGACATAGTATTATTAGCGGCCTTTCGCCAACTAACATAGGTATTTGCCCTACCGGTAAATTCGGCAATGACTTTATGATATCAAGCGAAATCGAATCAAAAATCGTACCATCTATTGTTTGCTTTTCGTATTCCGCAACTTTATCAGTTTGGACTGCTTCCAACTGTTCTTTCAAGGCTTTGACCTCATTAATTAAGTCGACGGTCAAGTCCGTCCTTTGTAATGAGGTCGTTTGATTTTCGTTAGGCATTTTGAATTAACTTATTATCTATAAACTTTTATTCTACGCGACTTTACAAAAATCTTATCATCTTACATACAATCTATTTATATATTGCTGCTTCTGTTGCTGCTATGTTTGCTTCGGTTGCTGCTTGTGTTGCTTTTTTTTATTTTAACACGTCGCCTAGAATTATTCGTACTCTAGTGTTTTTTTTTTATACCCGCCACACATAGTGTGAAGGGTATATTCAGTTTGCCGAAAAGTTTGTAACGCATTGAAGGAGACGTCGTAGACCCCATAAAGTATATATATTCTTGATCAGCTCGACGAGACGAATCGATCTAGCCATGTCCGTCTGTCTGTCTGTCCGCCTGTCTGTCTGTCTGTCTGTTTATTTCTTCGCAATTTTTCGGTGAAGATATTAAGATATTCAGCTGAAATTTGAAACTTAAGGTTTTCTCGGGAACGACTACTTTGTATGTTAAAACCAAGGTGCCACGCCCATATTAAGGTATAGCCCCCATACAAACTTACAGCTTTTTTTAAAGTTTTTATATGAAAATAGTATTTATTTATGAATGAATTCACCACAAATAAGGTGAAAACACTTCTAAAGTCATCTAATGTTAAAATCAAGGTGCCACGCCCATTTCCGGGTATAGCCCCCATACGAACTTACCATTTTTTTCGATTTTTTTTATGAAATGTATTTGCTAATGGAATGTATTTGCTACGAATTGATTAAAAACACTTCCTTTGTCATCTAATATAAATACCAAGATGCCACGCCCATTTATAGGTATAGTCCCCATACAAATATACCGCCCATTTTTGTAAGAAAATAGTTCTTATTTATGAAGATATTCACTCCAATCTGGGTAAAATCACTCCTACTGTCATCCTTTGAATGTACTACTACAGACCCTATACAACCTTCTACTTTTTTATTTTTTTCAAGAAATTTTTTGTTATGTTATGTAAAATTTTACATATACACTTCTAATATGAGCTCCAACTTGAGATGTCCCCACCTCTTTGCGGAAAATAATGTACGTCACTGATGATCATACAAATTTTGTGTGGTGGGTATTTGAGCTTCGGTTCTACCGAAGCTAACGCTTTTTCTTGTTTTTTTTCACTTGATTGGATTTTTTTCTTATTGCTTTGCACAGTTTCACGCAATATTTTTCTTATTGCTTTGATTTATTTAATTTGCTTTTGATTTTGTTTATAAATCACAAATTAGACAACCTTCACTTAATTCAATTTTCAAGAGAAGTGTTTGTAGAAACTTTATTTTATTAATATTTTTATACCTGTTACACTAGTGTGAACAGGTATATTCAGTTTGTCGGAAAGTTTGTAACGCATTAAAGGAGGCATTATTGATCAGCTCGATGAGACGAGTCAATTTGGCCATGTCCGTCTGTCTATCTGTTTGTTGCTGCGCGATTTTTTCGATGAAGATATAAAGATATTGAGTTTGAAATTTTAAACTTAAGCTTTTCTAGGTCCTGGGTACTTTATATGTTAAAATCAATGTGCCACGCCCACTTGTAGGTATAGCTCCCATACAAAAGTACAACATTGTGTCAAGTTCTTATAAGAAAAAAATGTATTTATAAAGCGAATGGCGTCAAGTATGGTACAAATGCTTCGAATACCATGCCAAATCTTCAGTTTAAAATTGGTTCAAATCGGACCGCGAATTTCAAAATTTTTAAAAATATTTTTAATTTGTTTACTATTTTAAAATAAAATTTAATACAAATGCTGCACACGAAGGTCTATCAACGTCAAATGATGTGTAACAGGTATATAGTATAAACTTCGGTCCAACCGAAGTTAACTTTTTTCTTGTTTATACTCGTCACACACCGTGTGGAGGGTATTATCATTTTGTCAGAAAGTTTTAAGGTGTAGCCCCCATACAAACTTAGCGTTTTTTTTGGATTTTTTCTATGAAAATAGCTATTATTTATGAATGTAGTCACTCCAAGTTGGGTAAAAATACTTCTAATGTCATCTAATGTTAAATCCAGGCTGTCACGCCCATTTTTAGCTATAGCCCCCATACAAACTTACCGCCCATTTTCGAATTTTTGTATAAAAATAGGTATTATTTATGAGAATATTCACTCAAATTTGGGAAAAAAAACACTTCTAATGACATCCAATAACAAAACCAATGTGCCACACCCATTTTTAACCATAGTCCCCATACAAACTTATTGATTATTTTCGAACAAATGTATGAAAAAGTAATTATTTTCGAATATATATTTATAAATGTATTTAAGCCACTGATGATCACACATAAACTATTCAAAGATTCGTGTGACGGGTATTTAAACTTCGGTTCCACCGAAGTTAACGTTTTTTTCTTTTTTTTTTTATTTGTTCATTGGCATTATAGGCGTTCGCTTTCATTCAAGTCACTGTTATATTCTTTATTAAAAAATATTTTAAAAATTTGAATTTCTTAATTTTTTTACGCGTAGCCTTTGGCCTTTACCGCGGTTATATTTTTTATTAAAAAATATTTAAAAAATTTATTTCTTTATTTATTACGCGTAGCCTTTCGTTCGAAGGCTTTTTTCTAAAAAAGGATTAGAAAAAAATTTCATGAATTAACTCGCGACGGATTTGAAGGACTTTAATTTGCCTGCCCCACGTTGGGCGCCTATTAATAATTTCAAAGGAAACTATGGTTTGTTCAAACGAAGTTGAGTGTTTATTTTGAATTCGAATTAGAACTAAAGCTTAAATCTAACTTAATGATCACTCTCTTATCCTTAAGCTTTTTGAAACTCAAGAGAGTAAGAGAGCGTTAGCATTGAGCTTTAATCAATTAAAACTCGGTCGCAAGGTGACAAGTAAATCTGTCATTCTTAATTGAAAACACTTAGCTCAAGCATGAAAACATCATTGTTTATGTTAGATGCGCGATTGCGCAGAGTTAGAAAAATGTTTACCCTTGAAAAGCGAATATCCGAAGTGTGAGAAAAATATTAATAAAATAGAACTTGTTAACTTACATATAAGCCTTATGTTGTAAAATTAAGCTCTGTTGTTTATCGAGGCGAGACGTTAATCTACACCTGTGAACCTGGGGACGAGTCCGCGTAGTTTGTTACTAACCACGAAGCCACATCCAAATATGTGTTGCCTCTCATGGCATTGCTTGCTAAGTTTATGCAACCGTGACCAGTTCATTGCTTTTTCTAGATAGTAGTAATGTCGGCTCTGAAGTTGTCAAGAGTGTTAATAAGTTCTTCTATTGCACCATCTCTGTTGAGGGTTCGGACGTTCCAGGTGCACATCCGTATATCGTGATTTGTATATCGTTTTCGGGGCCGTCTTTTTTGCTCTAACGGTAGTTGAAACCTCCACGGGTAAATTTTCACTTCTCTGTCTACCACCTGGAGTACTTCTGTTTAGACTAGCCATCATTGCATTTGGCACACTTTAATTTATGGTAATTAATTTTTTTTACGTCGTTGATGACTATCCTCGGACCAACCTCAACTCGAGGAGTCGCTCTTTAGACGGCTTTTACGTCAAACTGAGCCTGCTGTTGTAGTATTCTTGACCACCATAAAAAAAGTATTTAAAAAAAAACCGACGCTAAATTTGAAAAGACAATAAACGCGGTGATGAGTGTTTTAAATGATATGAATACGCGTAATGCATCGCCCTCTTACATCTTATATCGCCCTCTTCGTCGGAAATAGAAAAACATGCGTCTCTTATCGCTCCACCAATGCATGATGAGAGAGCAAGGTCGGCCTCTCTATCCATACCACTTTGTTCACTGACAAACATAAAAGGTAATGAGAGTGAAACTGTTGATAACGCAGTAATGATAATGAAATCAATAAGTTCGCAAGTAAAGCATCACCCGTCACAGCTTTAGAGCCCCTCTCTGCTACATTGTCATCCCTACAAAATGGAAACAATATTACGCAACAAGTATCACTCTCTTCGGCTGCGCAATGTGTAACACCCAGGAACTCTGATAACGCTATATGTATTTACTCTTCCCATCACTCTATGTTCAATTACTTTTACATATGCATCTTTTGCAAATGTAATTACACAACAGCAAACAACACCTCTTTATTTAAAAACACCTGCTGCCTCTGCTGCAGCGTAAAATTAAATAAATAACAACTATATAAATAACACGGTACGACAGTCAAAAAACTTCTGGGATGCGACTTAGTGTAGGTTGTAGATATAAATAAATAAAACATTGTGGCATACCACATATTTTTTCGTGCACATCAAAATTTTTAAAAAATTATAAAAAACTATTTTTTATATCTTAAACTATACATCTTACAACGTATTTCATACGTCGTTGGAAAGAAAAAACACCTTTCCAATGGTGTATTACATTGAAATCTCGGATAAAAATTGTGGGAGCTACATGTAAAAATATATTGATTTTTTCAGTTTTTTGCGACTTTACCGTACTTTGAACGAAAATTAATAAGTCAAATTTGTATAAAACTATTGACTTTTGGTATCTTATTTGATTGAAATCGAGTAAAATTTGATTGAGCTATTCAACCTTTTAGGAAAAAAGCTATTTGCTAATAACATAGTTTATGATGATTACACTGTGCGACAAAAAATAAAAAAATAAAGATCATTTGAAAATTTTATAGTTAATGTTGTAAGTCTGGTTGAATGAAAAAAACTGTATACTTAAAATTTTTAGGGGACTCTTAAAATCGGAATCTTGGGAAAAAAAAAACTGATTTTTCCCTCGTTTTTCACTTTTTTTTTGCATGTTTTAGAAAGAAACAAGGAAAAACGTTAACTTCGGTGAAACCGAAGCTGAAATACCCGTTACACCAAACTTTTAATAGTTTAAATTTTCACTAGACGCTTAGATTAAATTTCACGATGAATTTGATCAAATTTGTGTGGAGGCTTTTTGTAATATTAGCCCGATCTTTACCATATCGATGTAGTTGACATTAGAATTTTAATTGAAAATAAATCTTTTCGTACAAAAATTCGAAAATGGGTGGTAAATTTGTATGGGGGCTATACCTAAAAATGGGTGTGGCATCTTGGTTTTGACCCTGGATGACAAAAGAAATGATTTTACCCAGTTGGGAGCGAGTACATTCATAAATAATTACTATTTTAAAACAAAAAATCGAAAAAAATCGATAAGTTCGTATGGGAGCTATACCTAAAAATGGGCGTGGCACTCTCATTTTCGAACTTAACCTAGTCGTTGCCGAGAAAAGCTTAAGTTTAAAATTTCAGTTCAATATCTTTGAAACTAAGCGAATAAATCGCATAGCAACAAACATACGGACAGACAGACGGACATGGCTAGATCAATTCGTCTCATCGAACTGATCAAGAATATATATACTTTATGGGGTCTCCGATGCCTCCTTCAATGCGTTACAAACTTTTGGACAAACTGAATATACCCGTTTAGATCTTTTGAACTTTAGATCTTTTGAACAAATTTTTAAGAAAAATACAAAATTATAATTTTTTTAAATTTGTATGAAAAATGGTAATTCATAATGCAACATGGCGTAGTGGCGACCTTAGTACTCGCCCCCAAATAGATCATGTGGAGAATGATGCTAGACACTTTACTAGCGTGTACGAGCGCTCAGACGTCGTAACATCGACTCGGACCATTACCTTGTTCTAGGAAAGATACGTAGCACGCCATGCGAACTTGCATACAACAAAAGCTAGATGTTGGTAGGTTAAAGTCACAGCAGACCGCCGCTACCTTCTCAACAAGGGTCTTCCATCTACAGGCTAAACAGACGGAAGATAAGAGAACTGGAAAGGTGTGAAGTGGAGAGAGCTTATAGGAGCTTATAACTTTAGAATCACTAATATTGAAAAATATTGGAAAAATAAACATTATCTATATATGTGTAAATTTATTGCAAAAATTATTTGTACAATGCACTTGTGGTTCGACACTGTTTTTTGTTTTTTATTTTTATTTTTTTTAAATTATTTATTTATGTTGAGCATTTCACTGAAGAAACTTTAAACATATTTATGAAATCTAAAAAAACGTGACAAGACGTTAAAGTATTAGCTTTAAGTATAATAAGTTATGTTACTATTGGAGACTCCAATAGTAACATAACTTATTATACTTAAAGCTCCAATTTGGAGTCTTTTGACGCGTAGGTAGATCATCTGGGTGGAATCTCTTGAGGCGCCTTCTGCATGTGTTGATAGCGAGAGCCGAAGCCAATGGGTTAATGTGATCACGTAGACGTTCGTTGTATCTGGAGCAATTTTGTTTTTTAAACAAATTTATTTTTTCAAAATACACATAAAATTAATTTTAAAGTGAGTGTAGAACTGCTTACAGTAATTAAAGTGAAGGATGCTAGTAACTAGAAATTTCAATACAAGTTGTGTAATATATTACACTGTGAATCATTTTCGAGATCATTGAATGTAAACTCCATTTCGAAATCAATTCCAAAAAGTCAATTGGGTTTCTTAGTTTAGCTGGTATTCGCGTTTGTCGTATGATTTGTATTTTGAGTGAAACTTGAAAATTTGTATCTATACCTCGCGAACCAAAGTATTTTTGCTTTGCTGCCTCCACAATAATCGTATGAAGAAAACTATATAAAGCAAAACGATACGAAAAGATGTCATTTAATGTCTCAAAATCACAAAAAAATTTTTGAAAAATTACATATTTATTAAAATACTAGCAGATATCCGCCGTGTGCTACCACGTTGTACGGGCGTTTCGGCTGGCCTTTCAGCTCTTTTCCGTTTTGCATCTGCTGTGTTTTGTGCAATTTCATTTCCTTTTGATGGCATTTTTACTATTTTCTTTTTTTTTTTTTTTTTTTATTTTACTCAAAATATACTGGGGAAAGTTGTCAGATGTTTATTTTTTTTGTTTTTGGTTATGTTAAAAAAGTATTTTTGTATTAAAAAATTAGAAAATCGACTTCTTAAATGAACCGAATGTGCCTAATGCATTGTTTTAATGGTCTGAAACTCTACTTGCATTGTTTTCTTTCAAATGTAACCTGTTTAAGGCTGATTGGTTGGACGGTTTCAACGTATAGAGTAGACATAGAAACATACATACATTTTTATATATATAGATGACATGAATTTTTAAGCTTAACCTTTTTTTGGTTCTATGCCGTTAGTATGTTAGAATCAAGGTGCCATGCCCATTTTTAGGCATAGCTCACAAAAAAAAAATTGAGGGATTCCTTTCACCAAACCTGATGTATTATGTTTTTAGGGTCGCTGAACACGAATCTGAAGTCCGTTTTGCTGCATCACGTCACGATATTTTTGTAACCTCAAAAAACATGGCGGATTTGGAGTGCCAAACAAATTTTTCTAAATATTGATGTATTTGCTTGAAACTTGTTACTCGGGGGTTCTCGGGGTCGCTGATTACGAATCTGAAGTCGGATTCGAAAAATTTTAAAAAGCGGATCCAATATGGCGTTTTTGTCGTGTGTCTGCCATGACGGCGTAAGGTGAGTCTACATTGCGCGGTATGTCTCTATGCTAATCTATGTAACGTTGTAGATTCACTTTGAGGAGCGTGAGGCAGGGACTCTGCCGGATCACGGAACAAATCCCTTGCCCGCCGTCACCACGTGTAGGTGCCCTGGACGCAGGTACACAAAAAAATCTCTGATAAGGCTGTTAAGATGTACGTATAGGTCGATTTGTACGTACATACGCACAATTCAAATTTTAAACTATTCAGTTTATGGATCATAAGGATTTCCATCCAGAAATATGACTTCAGATTCGTAATCATCGACCCCGAAAACCCCTGTTCAATTTTTAATTTAACGGCCGCCATTTGGATCCACCATTTTGAATTTTATGAAACTGACTTCAGATTCTTAATCAGCAACCCTGAAAAGCCCTAAGTAACACGATTCAAGCGAATTCGATCAATTTTTAATTTTGAGTCCACCATATTGAATCCGCCATTTTGAATTTCACAAAACTAATCTTAGATTCGTAATCAGCGGCCCTGAAAACCCCTGAGTAACACGTTTTAAGCGAATCCGATCAATTTTTAATTTTGAGTCCGTCATATTGGATCCGCCATTTTGAATTTTCAAAACTAAGCTCAGATTCGTAATCAGCGACCCGAAACCCCCGAGTATCAAGTTTCAGGCAAATACGCCAATATCATCCAATGTCAAATCCAAGGTGCCACCCCCGTTTTGACGTAAAGCCCCATACAAAAGTACCACCCATTTTCGAGTTTTTGTATGAAAATAGGTATTATTTATGAATATATTCACTCTGAATTGGCTAAAAACTCTTCTTATTTCATCCAATGTCATATCCTATTTTGGTATAGCCCCCATACAATCCTACCGCCCGTTTTCGAGTTTTTATATTATATGAAATCATTTAACATTCTGAATGAATTCAATTAAAATTTGGTAAAATTTGGTAACGCATTAAAAGAAACGTTTTATACCCCGTCGAAAAGAATCGATCTAGACATGTTCAACTTCGATTTTGAAGTTCGATAAAATTTTGTTTTTTAATTGTTGAAAGATAACGTCCAACTGAATCTTAAAGGATTTGTTTTGGTTGTTACCGTTGTTTTCCCGAGCAGTTTTAAACAATATCAACTAAATATGTGATAACTCCAAGTTAGTTAAAGTTTCATTAAAATGATTTGTATCATTATAATTTGTTCTTTGTATAATGTTTTTTTTTTTTAACTAATTAAACTAACTGTGAATTAAAATACAAATTTATTTAGTTGATATTTTGAAAAATTGCTCATAAAAACCCGGTTTCTTTTGAACCCACGGTAGTTTTACGTAACTTTTTGCATTTGGACTTTATAGTTGAAGGGTCAAGCTTTCATTTAAGCTATTTTACAGATATCTTTCACATCGCATTACTCAGTTATAGTGGTTACAAAAATGTTAAAAAATCTTTTATTCTATTCGGAAAAAATTATTTAAGATAACTAACTGTGTTGTCGTACTGTCGAATACTCCTTTTTGGTGTTACTCTTATTGTTGTATTAAGGAGCTTAAGACATAATTCCGCAATTTATTTATATTTGGAGTTATTTAAATAAATAAGAAATTTTATAAAATTCGAATATTCAGTTAACAAAATAACATTTTTTAAATATAAAGTTTCGATCATGTTAATGGTTTCTCTTTTCATTATTTTTATAGATTTGTTGATTTGAACAGTTTAGAAACTAAACGCATACAGGATCGTTTTAAATTACACCCTAGCTTAGATACTCTACTGATTTTGAATGAGGACTCCACAAGGTCTGTTGCAAGTGTTTCAATGTCAGATATTCCTACTCAGACTTTAAACAACGTAATATCTTCAAACCAGTATTTGACACTGCCAAGATTATCATCTCAGGATATGCTTGAAGGTAAATTATGTCTATTATATATATATATATTTTTTTTTTACTTTTTTTATCCAGCTATAATTTTTTTTTAAATAAAACGAGTAATTTGAAAAAGTTTGAGCGAACAGTTAGAGCAAAAGAATGAAGAAACCAATTGGACTTATCATTTTGATCGACTCTATTAACACATAATCTTTTGTTTTTTTTTTTTTGAATTTCTTGATGATGTATTTGTATTGGTTGGCTTCGAAACAAGAGCATTTAAACTCGATCAATCAGAATAAAGTTAAATAACTTTTAAAAGCTTAGAGGGTAGGTAGTTCGATGTGCACAGTTCTTTGATTAAACTTATGCCGGATCGTCTTAAAGAGCAAATTATTCGTCTTCTATATATCAATCTCATGTTTTAAAAGTTGGTTAAAAGTTCAACTCTATATTCACTATATACTGCTGAGTGCCGGTTGATAACATAGTGCGACAAAATAAAAGAGCTAAATACACCCGACTTCTTACATGGTGTAGGTTATATAAATGGTCGAATAGAACTCAAAATTATTTTTTTTTATGTTCTTTGAACCCTTCATTTTTTTTATACCCGCCACACATAGTGTGAAGGGTATTTTAAGTTTGTCTGAAAGTTTGTAACGCATTGAAGGAGACGTCGTAGAACCCATAGCCATGTCCGTCTGTCTGTCTGTTTGTTTCTATGCAATTTTTTCGTTGAATATATGAAGATGTTAAGTTGAAATTTGGAACTTAATCTTTTCTCGGCTACTTTGTATGTTAAAACCAAGGTGTCATGCCCATTTATGGAGTAGTTCCCATACAAACTTAACGTCCATTTTTAAATTTTTGTATAAATATAGGTATTATTTATGAATGTATTCACTCTAAATTGGATAAAAACACTTCTAATGACATCCCACATCTAAACTATGGTACCACGTCCATTTTTACGTGTAGTCCTCATTAAAACTTAACGCCCATTTACAAATTTTTGTATGAAAATAGGTATTATTTATGAATGTATTTACTCAAGATTGGGTTAAAACACTTTTATGTCAACCAATATCAAAACCAAAATACCACGCCCGTTTTTAGGTATAGCCCCCATATAAACTAACCGCCTTTATAAATTTTTTTTAATGAAAATAGTTATTATTTTACAAATTTTTATTCCAAATTGGGTAAAAATACATCCTATATCATCCAATTCCAAAACCAAGATGCCACGCCCATTTTAGCCCTAATCAAACTTACCGATTATTTTCGAAATTTTGTATAAAAATGTAATAAATTTCAAATAAATATATATTTAAATGTATATAAGCAACTGATTATTACACATAAACTATTCAAAGATTCGTGTGACGGGTATTTAAGCTTCGTTTCCACCGAAGTAAACGATTTTACCTTGTTTTTAGTTAATAAAAACGGTTTTTAGTTAATAAAACCAGTTTTCAAAATCAAAATTTTTTAGAAAGAGGATGAATATAGCTTTAAAACTATATACCTACACCATTTTACCATTATTTATCGATCCAAAAATGTCAAAATAAATTGGTGTGTAAAGTCAAACAAAAATTTCAGTGGAACCGAAGCTTTATACCCGTCACACGTATATTTAAATTGTTAATGTGCTATTATCAGTGGCTTTCATAGAACTTCGAAATGTGATAGGACGGGGTTAAAGATCTGATACAACTCACATTGTGTGGGGCCTATTCCGAAAAATGGGCGTGGCACATCGGATTTGATATTGGATGATATTAAAAGTGTTTTTACCCTATTTGGAGTCAATACATTACTAAAAAATAACCATTTTCATACAAAAATTCAAAATTGGGCGGTGAGTTTGTATGGGGACTTCAGCTAAAAATGGGCGTGGCACCTTGCTTTTGATATTGAATGATATTAGATGTGTTTTTAGGTGATTTGGAGTAAATAAACTCCTAAATACTCATACAAAAATTCGAAAATGGGTGGTGAGTTTGTATGGGGTATATATTTAAAAATGGGCGTGGCACATTTGGTTTGCCATTGGATGACAGTAGAAGTGTTTTTACCCAATTTGGAGTGAATAAATAATAACTATTTTCATACAAAAAAATCTAAAAACAAGAAAAAACGTTAACTTCGGTGGAACCGAAGCTGAAATACCCGTTACACAACACTTAATAGTTTATACATATGTTCACCAGGTGCTTAGATTAAATTTCACGATGAATTTGGTCAAATTTGTATGGAGGCTTTATGTTATATTTGCCCGATCCTTACCATATAGAAAGTGTTCACTTAGGTGGACATTGGAATTGATTTTACCAAATTTAATTGAATTCATTCAGAAATAGTAAATGTTTTGGATTAAAAATATTCATAAATAATAGGTATTTTCATACAAAAAATCGAAAAAAGCGCTAATTTTGTATGGGGGCTATATCTAAAAATGGGCGTGGCAACATTCTTTTGATATTGGATGCCATTAGAAGTGTTTTTACCCTACATTTTAGCAAAAGCATTTATAAATAATAACTTTTTTTCAAACAAAAAGTCGAAAAAAGTGGTAAGTTTGTATGGGGGCTATATCTAAAAATGGGCGTGGCACCTTGGTTCTGGTATACAAACTAACTAGGAGCACAAAAAGCTTAAGTTTCGAATTTCAGGTCAATATCTTTAAAACTTTCCGAGTAACAGCCATCGCAACAGACAGACGGACAGACAGACGGACATGGCTAAATCGATTCGTCTCATCGAGCTGATCAATAATATATATACTTTATGGGGTCTCCGATGTCTCCTTCAATGCGTAGCAAACTTTCGGACAAACTGAATATACCCGTTTACACTTTGTGTAACGGGTATAAAAACGGTCAGTTTGTATGGGGGCTATACCTTAAAAATGGGCGTGGCACTTTCATATTCAAACTTGACATGGTCGCTGCTGAGAAAAGCTTAAGTTTCAAATTTCAGCAAAATATCTCTAGTAGTCTCCGAGTAAATCGCATTGAAATAAACAGACGAACAGACAGACGGACATGGCTAAATTGATTCGTCTCCTCGGGCTGATCAATAATATATATACTTTATGGGGTCTCCGATGCCTCCTTTAATTTTTTTTACAAACTTTCCGACAAACTGATAATACCCTTCACTAGGGCGGGTCGTTAAAATTTTTTTTTCGAATTTGGGACGCTAATAGAGCTCAAAAGCTGGGTTCATATATCCAGAATTTGTGTACACAAACCGATTGCTGTACAGGTGACCAGCCCAGGTAAACCTTTTGTATTGGATTTTGTATTGGACGCACACGGATGTCATTTTCCACTCTAACTGGACCAAATATTCTCCGAAGTATCTTCCTCTCAAATAAGCCCAACGCCGACTTAACCGACTCTGTCATGACTCATGCTTGTGAGACTTATATCAGGATAGCCATTAACAGCGTCTTGTAGAATTTAGTTTTTGTTCCTCTGAACAGAACTTAACTTCGCATTTGCTTACCGAACCAAAATATTGTTAGTGGCGCTATTTACATATGTGCCCTGGTAGTCAAAGCTTCCTACAGCCTCAAATCTTAAGTTCTTTCTCCTCAAAGACTACGTCATGTTGATTGTCTGAGAAAGCCCTGGTCACTGCACGATCATTTTTGCCGTTTCTGTCTATGTCATCGCCATATGCGAACAGCATAGTTCCTTTGTAGAAAATATTGCCCTTCAGGTCAACGTCTGGACATGGTTTCAGAATGTATTCCATCAAGATATTGACAAAGTCGCACGACAACGGTTCGCCCTGTCTTAATCCTCTCTTGGTATCAAAGGGAAGAGATCTTTGCCATCATCTTTGTCAGCGTCATCATACAGAGGCGAACGATTTTTGCACCGATACGAAGTTCAGTCAGTGTTTTGAAAAACTTTGATCTGATTGGCGATTCGAAAGCGGCTTTGAAGTCGACAACTAGGTGGTGTGTGTCGATTTGTTTTTCTTTGGTCTTCTCCAGGATTTGGCGTAGTGTGAATATCGGGTCAATGGTCGGCTTCTTCGGCCTAAAACCACACTGGTACTGTCCAACTATACTTCCTACGTACGGTTTCAGTCTATTACACAATATGCCAGATGGGATTTTATAAGCGAGTCTTGTTCCGCTATAGTTTGCGCGGACTGCATTCCAATCAAATCTTTGCCGGCGGTCTTAAATAACTCAGCGGGTAGTTCGTCTGCGCCTGCCGCTTTGTTATTTTTAAGCCTTTGTATAACTTCTTAGACCTCATCAAAGGCTGGTTGTTCCAGAGGGATCCCATCATCGGTCGGGGACCCAGATATTCACCATCTCCGCTGGCGGTATTGTTCCCGTCATTGCCCCCAAGTAGGGTAGAGAAGTGGCTCCTCCATAGCCTTAGTGATTCCTGGACATATGTTACCATGTTTCCTTGTTCATCCTTGCAGAAAGAAGCTCCTTGCTTATAACCTTCGGTCATACGCTTGATTTTTTAGTAAAATCATCAGGCCTTGTTTCTGCTACCCATCATCTCAATCTCCTGCACTTCACGCCTTTCCAATTCTCTTTTCTTCCGTCTGATCAGGAGTTTCTTCTCTCTCCGTTTCTTCGTATATCGCTCATCAACAGCTCGTGTTGCTCCCGCCCGCAGAGTTCTTTGTCGTGCAACATTCTTCTTTGCAGTAGCAATGCGACATTCCCCATCGTACTATGTCAGTCTTCGAGGTTTAGCGTAGCCAATAACATCTTTGGCTGCCGCAGCTATTGAGTTTGAGATAAACTTCCACTGATCGTCATATCTATATACAGTCGAAGCCCAGATTCTCTTGGAGTAAATGGGAGACCCTTGCTAAGAAGGCAGCGGCGGTCTGCTCTGACTTAAACCTACCAACATCCAGCTTTTGTTGTATACTAGCTCGCTTGGCGTGCTACGTAGCTTGGCTAGAACAAGGTAATGGTCTGAGTCGATGTTAGGACCTCTGTACGCTCGTACACTAAGAGTGCATCATTCACCACATAATCTATTTGGCGGCGGATACTTAGGTCGCCACTGCGCCATGTTGCCTTGTGAATGCCGAGATGTGGGAATCTGGTGCTACTAATAATCATGTTTCTGCCCGCAGCAAAGTCGATTAGCCTTTCTCCATAAGTGTTGAATGTGTTAAGTTGGCAACTTGACTTGTGCGTTGAAATCACCATTGACAATTTTGATGTCATGCTGGGGGCAGCGATCGTAGAGGCTTTCCATTCGCTCGTAGAATTCATCTTTGTCCATCTCATCTTTAATATTTGTCGGGGCGTGTACTTATATAAGGCTAATGTTGAAAAATTTAGCTCAGATGAACGTATCTAGGCGACACGTTCATCTACAGCTGTAATCTGGTGCACATCCGTACATCGTGATCGTTTTTGGGGGTCGTCACGTTTTTTAATCTAACGGTAGTTCTGGCCTCCAGAATCCTTGCCCCTGCCGCGAAATTATCTACGGTTGGATTAGCACGTCTGTGTCTGCCACCTGGAGTATTTTTGATTAGACTAGCCATCATTGGATTTGGTACACGTTTATCCTGTGTGTGTTTCACCGGTTACGTCAATATCTGCTTCAATTATCGCTTTTTACTTGGTAGTTGTGCTCTTTAAGGATATTGCAATTAAAATCTCCTGCCTGTATACTGTAATTTGTTATGAACCCTGTACCTACGTACGATGCAAACTACCACGGCTAGCTGTGGCTCAGGTGGTGATCCTAAACCAAGTTCTCAACGAGGGCTGATCCATTATAATTTATCTTTTTTTAACAAACAACCAACACAAGAAAAAGAATCTATCTATATCTATAAATATGTGGTATCTAGGTGTAATTATACCTAGGAGGAGTGGCCACCCTACCTTGACTCAGTGTCCTTACATTACACCATCGATTGCTATTTATTATTTTATAGATTTATCCGTTCGTCATGGCTGCTTCGCCTTCACCCCATCTGATACAAAATTTACACTTTCATTCTTTAAAAATATTTTTATACCCGCCACACATAGTGTGAATGGTATTATCAGTTTGTCGGAAAGTTAATGCATTAAAGGAGGCATCGGAGACTCCATAAAGTATATATATTATTGATCAGCTCGACGAGACGTCTGTCTGTTGCAATGCGTTTTCCTTGGAAAGTTTTAAAGATATTGATCTGAAATTTTAGGCTTAAGCTTTTTGTGCTCCTAGGCAGTTTGTATGTCAGAACCAAGGTGCCACGCCCATTTTTAGATGTAGCCCCCATACAAAGTTACCATTTTTTGACATTTTGTATGAAAATGGTATTATTTATGAATGTTTTGACTACGAATTGGGTAAAAACACTTCTAATGGCATCAAATATCAGAAGAAAGGTGCCACACCTATTTAAAGATATAGCCCCCATACAAACTTACCACTTTTTTGGATTTTTTGTATAAAAATAGTTATTATTTTTATAATGTATTTACTTCAAATTGAGTAAAAACACTTCTAACGACATCCAATATCAAAATAATGGTGCCACGCCCATTTTTGGATATAGCCCCCATACAAACTTACCATTTTTTCCCCTATATTTTGTATGAAAATAGTTATTAATTATTAATGTATTTACTACAAATTTGGTAAAATCACTTCTAACGCCATCCGATATCAAAAGAAAAGAGCCACGCCCTTTTTTTTCATATGACTCCCATACAAACCTAGCGCCCATTTTTTAGCTTTTTTATGAAAATAGTTCTTATTTATGGATATATTTACTCCAATCTGGGTAAAATCACATCTACTGTTATCGTTTGAATATGCTACCAATATGACAAGGATCGGGCCACTATAACATATAGACCCCATACAAACTTACCTTCCTTTTTTTTATTTTTTTTTTTCAACAAAATGGCGGATATTTGAGCTTCGGTGCTACCAAAACTACCGTTTTTGCTTGTTATACCTGGTACACATAGTGTGATCAGGCATATTCAGTTTGTCGGAAAGTTTGTAACGCATTAAAGAAGGCATCGTAGACCCTATAAAGTATGTATATTCTTGATCACCTCCACGAGACACATCGATTTAGCCATGTCCGTCTGTCTGTTTGTTTGTTGCTGCGCGATTTATTCGCTCAGTTTTAAAGATATTAAGGTGAAATTTTAAACTTAAGCTTTTCTAGGTCCACTTTTAGGTATAGCTCCCATACAAAAGTACAACATTTTGTCAAGTTCTTATAAGAAAAAAATGTATTTACAAAGCGAATGGCTTCCAATATGGTACAAATGCTTCTTATATCAAGCCAAATCTTCAGTTTAAAATTGGTTCAAATCGGACCACGAATTTCTAAAATTTTAAGAATATTTTTAATTTGTTTACTATTTTAAGATAAAATTTAATACAAATACTGCACACGAAGATAGATCTATCAAATTCATATAATGTGTAACAGGTATATAAGCTTCGGCCCAACCGAAGTTAACTTCTTTTCTTGTTTTTTATTTGTTTGTTTTCACATAAATATATATATATATTTTTTTTACTTTGCTTATATATTAAAAAAAAAAAAACATTGTTCCAAAAACTCTTTCTTTTTTTTTAAATATATCTCAGACATGTGAACTTGTTTTTTTCTCCACGCTCCTATCTCTTTTTTCTCTTCTCCAGCGGAAGTTCCGCTTCATCTTCTGTTTGTTTGATTTTTATTCAACGCTGACTTTCGTACAGTGAGTGGAATTGAGTAAGAATTTGGGCGTATGAATAAATCAACAAAAAATTCAATGTTGAGTAAAATCAACATACGCCAAATGATCGATTTGCATATGAGCGTGAATAAATTCAGTGAGCAAAAAAATATGCGCACATTAGAGTGAATTTAACTCAGCAGTGACTTCGGGTGCTTATGCAAGTTTGATCGGTTGAGCCGAATGGCACGATTATTCGGTTTTTTTTGTGTATGAACGTTTTTGCAATCACGCCTTGCCGTTCTCTGATATACACATATTCTTGATCAACTCAACGAGGCGAGTCGGTCTAGCCATTTCCGTCTGTCTGTAGTTAAACGTTTCATTTGCTCAGTTTTAAAGATATTGACCTGAAACTCGGAACTTAAGCTTTTCTCAGTCCTAAGCAGTTAAAGTGTTAAAACCAATGTGCCACGTCCACTTTAAAGCATAGCCCCATACAAATTTTTGAGTTTTTTTTTTCAAGTACAGTAAAAACACTTCTAACAGCCGCTCATGTTTATAGAAGGACCCATGGTTGAGGTGGGTCATATATAGCCCCCATAACAATTTACCATTAATTTTTGAGGTTTTTATGAAGTATGGGTTATTTATTAAGTTATTTGTGTCATATAAAGTAAGAACACTTCTAACATCAACCCATGCTTAGAAATGGACCCATAGTTGAGGGGGGTCCCTGTAACATATAACCCTTATAAAAAAAATTCTATTTTTTGAGTATTTGTTTATAAAAAAATGGGTTATTTAAGTTATGAAGAGATTTATTTTAAATATAATCAAATTAATTATTGTAGCAGCCAATAGGACGCATGATTAAAGTAGGATTGTTTTAGGTAGCACATACCCCTTTACAAACCGAACGCACATATTTATTCAAGAAAAAATAGTCTAATTATCTTATGACGGGTATTTAAGCTTCGGTTCTACCGAAGTTAACGATTTTCCTTGTTATTTTTTATTGTTGCATTTCCTACTCTTCTTCAACCAATAAAATGCACCTCTTCACCAATAGAGATTGGTAACTCTATCTCTGTACTCTTGTTGGACATACAGAATTATACCGAATGTAACGGGACATTGGGGATCCACAAAAAAAAAAACATTATTATTTGAATAATATGGAAATTAACTTTTTCCAAATGCAACACATTATAATTTAAGGAAACATTGATACTACGTCAATACGATTTATATAATTAGTATTGCGGTGTCGTTGATATATGCAGGCAACTAGAGCTTTTGTTGACTTATCAATTTGCTTGCAAAAAATCTTATTTCTTAAATATAAATTGCAACTCCCCCGGCGTGACTTTCACAATTAGAACGATATATCACATAACCATCTCAGGGCACTAATTAATCACTTAAGTCAGACGTAAACAAAGTATCTACACATATAACATCTACATATATTTGAGTTTTCAAACAGAAATCTTAACTCATCCATTTTTTTTGTCAAGCTTTGTGCATTAATATGGCAGATTTTAAAACCAGCTTTGTGCTTACTAATAATTTTCAGCATGGCATGGCTGTTCGCCTTGAAACTGGTTAAGTTATTTGACTCTAGCATAGAAAATAACAATGAAATGTGCCCCCATTATTCCTATATTATAATTTTGACAACATAACACACACATTGAAGCAAGATGGTAGAAACAACTTAAATTATAACTAAATCTAACATATGCTATTATGCTCATCGAACCGCTTATTGATAGCCTGCACAATCTGCGACGATTGTGCGTCTGATAACCGCCCAGATTTCAAACTTGTCGATGAGTTTTCATGCTCAATTTTTTCTGTAGTCAATTTAATACTACGAAAAAAAACATTACTATAGAAAAAATAACATTAAAATAACACAAACAGATGACTAATATGACATTGTTGATGAACTGATGACAACAATCAAAGATGATTACTTTTTTCAATGTTAAGTACTTAGAATAACAAAGTACACATCTATTTGACTACACACTTTGGAGAACTTTCAAATTTTTAATATATAACGCGTCCGACTTGTTGTTTTTTTTTTTTTTGCTTATATGGTTTGTATTTTATCATGTAACTCAAAAGGTCTGGTAATCTCTAAGCCAAGTTTCCTATATCTCGCACAATAAAATATCTCGTGCCTACGGAAACATTACAAGGCTTACGATATAAGGATACACACTTGGAACGTCTGATCCCTTTATATAAAACATGCAAAAAAAATAATTAATTGCAACTCTCGACAATTTTAAAGTAGACATGGCCACAATCCAGGAAATGTGATAGACTAGACACTGGCCTAAATCTACTAAACTACTACATTAGCCAACTCATATTGAAATGTGGTTTCGTGCTAGGTAGAAAACTACGCTGACTCGTATCCCCTTTATTGAGGATAAGGAGTACTCTTCCGCGGTATTTTTGATTGTGAAACAGGCCTTCGATCGAGTATGGCATGCTGGACTACTTTACAAAATCAAACTCCTGCTTCCGGCTCCATATTACCTTATTCTCAAATCATATCTTCTGGACAAATGCTTCTATGTTCGGTGTGAAAGCTCCAACTTGAGGATAGAACTTGTAAGGGCTGGCGTTCCATAGGGCAGCGTGCTTGGGCCGATCCTATATACCCTCTTCATTGCGGATCTACCTGTACTTCAACATGAGCAGCTCCTTGTTGCCTCCTTTGCTGATGACACAGCCTTCATCGCCTCAGCAGCGGACTGCTCGGAGGCCTCTGAAATCGTCCAAAGGCAGCTGGCCTTGCTGTAACCTTGGCTGCTGAGATGGAACATCTCCGTGAATACGGAAAAGTCGCTTCATATGACTTTTGCGACCCGCAGGCTCAACTGCCCTCCAGTCAGCGTTCATGGCTCTCTCCTCCCAGTGGTGGACAAGGCAAGGTATCTGTGCCTTATCCTAGACAGGCGTCTAAACTGGCGGGCTCACCTTGAGGCCAAAAGGAAGCAGCTAAATCTAAAGTTAGCTAAATTGAACTGGCTACTCGGCAGGATATCTGAGCTGAGCACTCTCAACAAAATACTGCTTTAAAAAGCGCTGCTTAACCCCATATGGACCTATGGTATCCAACTCTGGGGGACGGCAGCTGAATCCAACATCGAAATCGTACAGCGTTACTTCTCCGCAGGATCATAGGTGCTCCATACTACGTCAAAAACTCCGTTATCCACGGAGATCTAGACGTACCGCCTTTTCGAAACGAAATTCGTAAATTAAGAACCCGCTACATCTCCAGACTGGAGTATCATGATAATAAGTTAGCGGTAATCTTACTCGACAACAGTCAACACACAAGGAGGCTCAAACGAAGTCACCCCTGGACCTACCCATCAGACCTGAATTAAACTGGTGAAACCACTGTTCTTGATTATTTTTGTGAATTTATTGTAAATTTTTTTTTTAATTCATTTCGTTTATGCTGGCATGAATCTGTGATGTTCCTTCTAATGTGATGTATAATTTAGCTAAACAATTTTCTTATTGTCTTAAAAAGACAGATTGTAAATATTCTTAAAGTTAAAAAAAAAAAAAAAACTTGTATATGTGCAAAGATGTACAGTGCACACCTGCGAGCTGTCATACAACGAAAGCTAGATATTGGTAAGCTACAGTCGCAGCAGACCGCCGCTGTCTTTTTAACAAGGGTTATCAACTTCGAGAGAACTTTCCGGACATACGACTGTAAAAAGCAACGAAGTTTAAAGCACAGTGTTTCTATCTGCAAAGATGAACATGGGAGCATGGTGACAGATGTTCGGGTATCAGTAAGGCTGTGGAAGAACCACTTCTATACCTTCTATACACTTCTATACCTTACTTAGTTTGGTATCCCTGCAAAGAATGTCCGCATATGAGGGCGATGTGTAGTCTCGCGACTTATTCAATCTTCTGATAGAGTATATACTCAGCAAATGAATAAACGTTTGCCGGTCGAGCACGATTTTCTAGAAGGCAAATATGCTGCTCGCTTATGCTGATGACAATCGAAAACAATCAACGTGCAGTCAGTATGGCTTTCGTGGAAATTTAGAAAGAATCCCTTTCAGTATTACTAGTGGTGAATAAAATCTAGACGAAGTACTTGGTTTCCACTCGCAAACCATCATCACGACTTGGACAATCTATAAGGATGAAACATTTCATTTTCGACAATGTATATAACTTCGTCTTCTAGCTGCAGAGTCATTCAAGAGTAATAACATGAGCTAGGAAATCAAACAAGAATTACTATTGCTAATCGAAGCTATTTCGGTCTCGGTTATCAAATGCAAAGTAAAGTTCTAATTAAAAAAAAAACAAAAATTATAGAGGAACCGGTCAGAGTTCGTAACGACTTCCATATTCGCATGAACGATAAGCTGTATTATGCAGGGACTTCGGCTATCTGCGTTCAGCCGATTTGACTTGGTAAAGTGAGAACCTAAAACCTTTATAACAGCTTGGCTATAGGAATACCTATCTGTAGCGGATATTCAGCTCTACAAGCAGCTCACAAGTTGCAAGTATAGCGAGAGCCTCCGCTTGGAAAACAGTGCAGAGACCCGGGAGAAGAATTTTTCAACTCCCAGGTCCTCTAAGTGTACTCCAGAACCCACACCGCAGAGCCATCGGTGAAGATTGACAGACAGGCATTGCATCCCAGCAGATCAGCCTTCCAGTGCTGCCTTGAGGGCAGAGATGTCCAAAAAGATTTACTAAAATCTCAGGTTACGGACAGAAACTCAGTTGTCGAGCCTACTAGTTCCGCAGGGACCCTAGACAGGATAGTGCTGTGGCCATAGTTTTTAGCTCCTATTCAGGCTGATCTCTGCTTAGCTTGGTTATATTGTACTGCTTCCTCAGAGCAGACCACCAGGCTCAACGCTTCCGCCAATATGCGGAACAGAACTTCTCTCTTAGGAGTTCCCCTATTCGCGTACATAGTTAGGACGCCTTCCGAAAATTCAGCCTTGGTTTGTCTACTCTTTACTAGAAATATGATCCATTTTAAGATTATCTCTATGATCTTGAGTGCAAAAGACGTAAGACTGATGTGATTGTCTTTCGGTTTTATATGACCAGTCTTCCCTATCTTGGGAATGAGGACCATTCTTGCCTGTCTCCAAAAACGCGGGACACAGTTTCGACAAATGCAGGAGATATATGTACATTTGGCGATGCCATTCGATCATATCTTTGACAAACGACTGTAACATGATCGGTAAGGTGTTATCGGGACCTGGGCTTATGGGGTTAAATAGCTCAGATGTTCCTATCCATAGAAACGATGGACCTAGCTACTTGCTCATCCCCTGCACAACTGGTGGGTTACCCGTCGGTATACCTAGTGATCTTCCTGAGTTCTGCTAGGTTGCTCTTTCACCACGGAGGAATAGCTTTCTTAACATTGCGTATGGGACATCATGTTTTGAAGGCTGGACTGGCAGTTTTCTCGAAGGTCCCTTAGCTCTTCTCTAATTTCCTGCTGACCTAGCGTCACTGAGTGCTTAGTCACCTTGATGTTTATGTCAAACATAATATATTTATGGTCAGAGGACAGTATACTTGATACCCTCCACTTAATGATTCTTAGACTGACCTGCTCTAGCAGTAGAGTGATATCTAATACTTCTTCCCAACCCATAAAGGCGGCTCGTTCGTTTATTTCTTTGATTCCCCAAATAGGATGTTTTTCGTTATCATCGTAACCTATTACTAGGTCCATCCTCTCCATGCGAGTTTCGTGCACCATTTTGTCCACCTGTGCTAGTGGTGCTGGCTCAATGGGGAAATGCAACGATGAAGAAGGATCCCCTGGAATCCTTTTGCATCGCGACTGCATTGTCTGAGCTGATTAGATCTAGACGAAAGAAAAGATTTAAGTGTATTTGCTTGATGACTGTAGTACAACTTGTACACAGTAGTGTTGAGGCCTTTAACGGCGTTGTCCCTCGTCCATGGCTCCTGGATGAGGTCGATGTCGTCCTCACTGTTGAAGACGACCAGGTTATCCGATGAACTCCGTGAGTGCTTCAGATTTCCATGTACGACCCTCTACATCTGGAGGGTTTGTTTGCAGTCTTCAAGGACCAGGTCATCCAACAACTTATCGGCATCCTCGAAGTCCAGGTTGTTATTTGCCACTGCCTGCCCAAAGACCTTAGTTATCGTCTTCCGGATGCCGTAGAACAGAGCGCCTCCCAGCTTATCGATAGCCGATAGGCGTTAGTCTTCTAAAAAGGCCAAAAGGCGTTCAGCCGCCTCCTTATCTCTTCCCATTTAACAGCAATCGTTCTGTCTGAGCTGCAGTTGACGTTGATCAAGGCCACACGCAGGTGGTCGCAGGATGCATCTGTCGACGTCGGCAGGTGCATCCTGCTTTGAGGGCTCCCCTTCGCGTCCTTGGCCATGTTGATGGGTTCCTACATGGCCCCGACCCTCCTCAGCGTGGCTTTGGCTCTTGCCGCCTGTTGGGCGCTCCGCCTGATGCTCCTGGGTTGTGATAAACTCATCTTATAGTTTCTAGAGCCTGACCTTCTCAGTCGCGTCCTCCACGATGCCTACAATCTTTGCCATTACTTGTCTTTAACGGGTGCGGCGTTACTTGTACTGCCTGCCGCTATCTTTACGTATGTGTCCCGACAGAGAAATGTATTCTATATCCGTGAGGGACAAGTTATCCTTTAGTCCGGAGGTCGGAGAGCGGAGTGCTTTGTGTCATAATTTACATATACTCTCGCTTTGTCTGACGGGCGCAGCGAGACCGAGAAATAGTTGGGAAATGCTATAAAAATAGGATAAAAAAGTAAAACATTCTAACAACAAAATCATCGACCTCTTGTTTCATTCGCTGCAAATGTCCAAATGGAAATAAATTATTTTAGTGAGTTTTCGTTTTCACGTTTAAATTAACTTGATAGAGTTTTGTGTTTCTACTGCTCTTACAGTAATTGTATTACAAATCGCTGTTACATCGGCTAATCCAATCTTCGAATTCTGCTTATATAGTCATAGTTTGTACTTCAATTCAACTTTGCACTGGTATTCATTTACTCGTATTTAATAACGCAGGCACAAAGTACTCAGGTCATTTTCAGTTTGATGTCTTTGTATGTGCTAGAAAACGAAAAGGACCCGAAAACGTCTAGGTTGTTTTCTAATGTGTGCTAAAAGTATATTAAGGTGGGTAAATTTTTATCGCGTTCAAGCGTATAGCAGGAACGTTATGTTTGAGATATTCTACGAACATTTTCCGCATTTTCATTTGAAAACTAGCTTACACCTCAAAAAAAAAGCAGCGCTTTCAATTAACTATTTCATGTATTTTGAGAAATAGAATGACGGAATTTGAAATATCCTTAAAAATACATTTATTTTAGCACTTTTTTAAATTATTTTTAGAAAGCTTTTTCTTGCCGCAGCCTCTGTATCCATTCGACACAGGTGACCAGCCCAGGACAGCCTTTTGTATTGGATGTTCCTGACTATGTCGATGTCAGTAAGTAGATCGTGAAGCTCATCGTTCGTGAGTATACGGATGTCATTTCCCACTATAACGGAATCAAAGATTCTCTGAAGTATCCTCTCAAACATGCCCAACGCCGACTTACCCATGCATGGCATGACCCATTCTTTTGAGCCATACATCAGGACAGCTATTATCAGCGTCTTGTAGAATAATGTATTCCATCAGGAGATTGAAAAAGTCGCGCTACAACGCATCGCCCTGTCTGAAACCTTTCTTGGTGTTAGGAGAGATTTTTACCGACCCTGACAACGCTATGGGTGTTTTCCAGCGTCATTATACAGAGGCGGACAATTTTGCAGGGATACGAAGTTAAGACGTTGCTAAAAAAACCTTTGATTTGATTGGCGTGTCGAAAGCGGCTTGAAAGTCGACAAAAAGGTGGTGTGTGTCGATTTGTTTTTCCTTGGTCTTCTCCAGGATCTGGCGCATGTGTGTGAATATAGGGTCAATGGTAGACTTCTTCGGCCTGAAACCAGACTGGTACTATCTAACTATCGCTTTCAGACTATTACATGTAATGCCAGATATAATTTTATAAGCGATTGAAAGGAGACTTATTCTTATAAACTGGGCACAGGACACAATGGTTCCATACATTAAGCATACGCTCACCAGTCCATATTTTGCACAAAAGTTGATGCATACATCCAATCAAATCATCAAATAACTCTGTGGGTAATTCGTGTGCGCCTGCCGCTTTGTTATTGTTAAGCGTTTGTATATCTTCTAAGACTTCGTCAAAGTCTAGTGGCTACAGAGGGATCCCATCGTCGGTCAAGGGACCCACACATTTATCATCTCCGCTGGCGGTATTGTTCTCGTCATCGCCATCAAGCAGGGTAGAGAAGTGGCTCGCCCATAGCCTTAGTGATTCCTGACATCTGGAAGCTCCTTGCTTGTAACCTTCGGTTATACGCTTGCTATCCATCATCTCAATCTTCTCCACTTCACGCCTTTTCAGTTCTCTTTTCTTCGGTCTGATCAAGCGTTTCTCCTCTCTCCGTTTCTCCCCTTATCGGTCAACAACAGCTAGCATTGCTCCCGCCCGCATAGTTTTTTCTCGTGCTATATTCTTCTCTGCAGTAGCAATGCGACATTCCCCATCGACCCAGGTCAGTCTTCGAGGCTTAGCGTAGCCAATAACCTCTTTGGCTGCCGCAGCTATTGAGTTTGAGATACACTTCCACTGATCGTCATATATATATACAGTCGAAGGCCGGAGGATTCTCTTGGAGTAAATGGGAGACAATTGTTGAGAAGGCAGCGGCGGTCTGCTGTGACTTTAACCTACCAACATCTAGCTTTTGTTGTATGCAAGTTCACTTGGCGTGCTACGTATCTTGGCTAGAACAAGGTAATAGTCCGAGTCGATGTTACGACCTCTGTACGCTCGTACACGCTAGTAGAGTGTGTAGCATCATTCACCACATGATCTATCTGGAGGCTGATACTACGGTCGCCACTACGTCATGTTGCATTGTGAAAGTCGAGATATGTGAATCTGATACTACTTATGATTATGTTTCTTCCGCAGCAAAGTCGATTAGTCTTTATCTATTACTGATGGTGGTGTAATGTAGGCTAAATTTACCTATGGTGGAGCGAAAAATATCTTCACTCCCAATTTGTGCGCTGAAATCAATGACAAATTTGATTTGGTGCAGCGGTTGTGAAGGCTTTCTAATCGCTCATAGAATTCATCTTTGTCCATCTCATCTTTAACAATTTTCGGTGCGTGTACACATATAAGGATAATGTTGAAAAATTTAGCTCTGAAGCGTATCGAAACGAGATGTTCATCTACAGCTGTGAACCTGGAGACGAGTCCGCGTAGTTTCTTTCTAACCACGAAGCCACATCCAAATATGTGTTGCCTCTCATGGCCACTGTAGTAATGTCACAGGTTGCTAAATTTATGCAACCGTGACCAGTCCATTGCTTCTTCTAGATAGCAGTAATGTCTGCACTGAAGTTGTCGAGAGTAGTAATATGTGCTTCTATTGCAGCATCCCTGTTGAGGATTCGTACATTCCAGGTGCACATCCGTACATCGTGATCGTTATATCGTTTTTGGGTGTCGTCATGATTTTTAATCTAAAGGTAGTTCTGGCCTCCAAAATCCTTGCCCCTGCCGCGGAATTATCCACGGATGGATTTACAGCTCTGTGTCTACCACCTGTCCTTATATAAATCCTAAACCGGGGTTCCATGTAAAAATTTTAAAATATTGGTATTCTTGGAGCTGGTAATGTTATTTTTATCTGGGATCGTTTGTTGGATTTTTTGGGGCGCAGAAGTTTTTTGAAATTTTTAAATTTTCTGCTCAATTTTATTAATTTTTTTTAACAACTTTTGAACCCAGAGTATTAGAAAAATTTAAAAAAATGATTGAAATTGGTGAAGCCATTCTCAAGTTATGGCATAACCACGCAGAAAGCGATTTGACTTTATAAAGATTAGTGAAACATTTATGAAAATATATATTTACTAGCTGTTTGTGGTTACATGGATAAATAATGAATACGCAAAGCATAAGTTATGCCAGGATTCAACTGACACCGATACAACGAGCAGAAATCATTTAAACGCATTCACAGACCTTTATTCTTAATTTGGTGCAAAAATTTATGACCACCGACTGTTGTGCGACCAAATGGCGACCAAAAGGTTATCGGGCCGTATTTTACGAGGACGAGGCTAGCGACGTCGTTACGGTTAATGGTGCGCGCTATAGAGCGATGCTTCGTGATTTTGTGTTTCCGAAAATAGACGAAATGACATGGAATTCTGGTTCAACAGGGAGGTGCGACAGCAGATACTAGCCAAGAATCAATGAAGCCAAAAAGAGCTAAGTTACATCGAGAAGTCGCAGACCATAGCTCAGCTCAAAGACAGCATTTGCTTCGAAATATCGCTTATTAGCGCCGAAACGCTGGAAACTGTGATGCAAATTTCACGAAAACTGGCATATTTTAGCATCAATGCTTAAGGTATCATTTGTTGGACGTTATCTTCAAAACAGGATGGAAACAAAATAGAAAGGAATAAATAAAGTTTGTGTGAAAAAAAAAAAAAAAACTAAAGATGAAATCTATTTCAAATCAGGCAGGCGGATAAGTCTAAATTTTAGATTTAGTTGACCATCGAATATATTATTCTTCATCGAAAATAAGGGGACACGTATTTTACCGATTTTGAAAATGATCATTTTTAACCAAGTTATGAATTTTTCAATTTTTTCCGTTAAAACTAAAAAAAACGTTAAGAAAAAATTGTTTTGTATGCCATTTTTTTCTAATTAAGATAATCGAATTTCTTTTGCAGATTCTTATAGTTAAAAAGCGTTTCATTTTTATCGTTTTTTCACCATCAATTTCAATGTACGTTACATCACTTTTATTAGGTCTCTCTCTAGAACAATCCAAATCGTCATTAAGATAATACTCTTGAGCTATTTTAATATGTTCTACGCTAAAAAAAAAATTTCGAAAAAAATTCTCCTAACTACAAATATAGTTTAGCCCGCTTGAAACTTATAGTAATTTTTCTTTATATTAATAAGAATTTATGGTAAAAATTTGAGCAAAAAAAAAGGTGGTGTTTTTGAGAAAATTGACTTTCTTTATTTTTCGAAAATTGGTCGCCATTTTGTTAATTTTAAAGATTTTTTCAAATTTCGAACGAATTTTTAAAGAAGATAAAGTCACCTATAAGAATCCGCAAAAGAATTCGATCATCTTAATTAGAATAAAAATGGCATACAAAACAATTTTTTCTTAACGTTTTTTTTTAGTTTTAACGGAAAAAATTGAAAAATTCATAACTTGGTTAAAAATGATCATTTTCAAAATCGGTAAAATACGTGTCCCCTTATTTTCGATGAAGAATAATATATTCGATGGTCAACTAAATCTAAAATTTAGACTTATCCGCCTGCCTGATTTGAAATGGATTTCATCTAAAAAAAGTTGTCTCCATCAAAAGTTATTCAAAATACACATTCTATCGATAACAAGGAAAAACGTTAACTTCAGTGGAACCGAAGCTAAAATACTCGTCACACAACACATTCAATAGTTTATATGTTCACCAGGGTCTTAGATTAAATTTCACGATGGATTTGGTCAAAGTTTACAGTTTTTTAAAAATCAAAAATTAGTCTTTTTCCTATGATATATTACACATGCTAGCATTGCAAGCACTCAAAATTGTATGTATGCACAGAAAGGCTTAGCTCAAGGTCGCCTTTGTGTGATTGCCGTCGACACAGCAGCATTTTTTAGCGAACTTTTTTTTTTTAATTTTATTTAATTTGCTTATTTGTTTTGAGTCTGTAATAATTTAGGGTGTTATATGTATTATATATTATTGTTAAAAATATAAAATATAGTACATTCATATTAAAATATATATTAGATTAAACAAATAATTAAATATGTCAAAATATGTATTTCTTTTTATTAGCCAGCAACAAAAACAAGTACCACGCACATACGCATATTGCGCTCTCACTCTCTTTCTCTCTTTATGTTCTTAGCGTTCTTTGACTTCTTCATATTTTATACCCTGAACACGCGTGGTGTGAACGAAAAGGATTCATTGAAAATATATGTATATTAGAAAAAATCTACCTGTTTTTCATTCATAGATATTTGTGATATGCGACTCCTTTTTATATGATCGTACGCTTAGATTTTAATATTTTAAAAAATATAAAAAATGAATTAAAAAAGCATTTTAGGAAAAGTAATAAAATGGACGGACAGACAGACGGTTATGGCTGAATCGATTCGTCTCATCGAACTGATCAATAATATAGATACTTTGTGGGGTCTCCTTTAATGCGTTACAAACTTTCGGTCAATATACCCGTTTACACTATGTGTGACGGGTATAAAATTGTAGAAGTACTTTTTCTATTATTTCATTGTAGCGAAGCACACCGGGCTGAGCTAGTATGGTATACGTTAGAGCTCTGCATCGGTCAACTCGACAAATCGATATAATCGAGCTACATCTTATTTGAGCCGATGAGTCAATTAACCGGGCGCTTCAACTTAGCTCATATATTTACTCGAATAAACGGTAAATGATTGAGAGTCTAATCATTTTTCCGACCATAGTTAACAAGTTCGTCCGATTTTGTGATATTTCGGATATTAATCGAGTTTTCGAATATTTTTTGTTCTCTTTATCTTTATAGTCTTACTTAACTATAGTTACCACAATCGTTCGTTACATGATTTCTATGAAAAAATAAAAGGGTGACACCAAAATCTTTGAGTTTTGGTGTAAGTATTTTGGTGGAAATACTTGATAATTTACACCATTATACCGATACTTCGAGTGTTTTCATTGATTCCATAGTGTAGCTAATTTCTTTAATGTTTTTAATTTCTAAACACAAATTTCAAATTTGCGACCCGCCAAACTAAAAATGAAACCTTACTACATCTCTAAAACTCAAAACTATAATGGCAATGTTTTCGGTGTCACCAGAGTTTTGAATCTACATTTTAAATACAGTTGTAAGGTTTCAGTTTGGAAGGTCGCAAATTTGAATTTTTTGTATAGAAATTAAAAATATTTAAAAAAATGGTACTTACACCAAAAGACTTAACCCTAAACTCTTAGATTTCGGTGTCAAACCTGATTGTAGTAAAAATCACCCCAGATAAAAAAAAAGCTTTTGATAATATTATAGACAGATAAAAATAATATTAAAACAATACCGTTTGACCGTAACTGTAACATCATACAATGAAAAACGTTAACTTCGGTTGGACCGAAGCTTATGTACCTGTCAAATATCATTTGACATAGATAGATCTTCGTGTTAAGCATTTTTTTTTTTTTTTTTTTTTTTTTTTTATTTTCCTATGATTAATTTTGTACATCTGTCTACAACAACATTTAGTACATATTATAACATCGATATAGGAATTTAATTAATTTAAAAGAACAATTTCTTTAAATTATAATTAAAACAAAAAAATAGATCTATGAATCTATCGTGAATAACAATTTCTTAATTAAATAAATTTAATAAATTTGCGCTTATTAAGCATTTGTATAACATTTTATATTAAAATTCTAATCAAATTAAAAATTTTCTTAAAAATTTAAAAATTCAAGGTCCAATCTTAACCAATTTGAAACTGAAAATTTGGCTTGATATAAGAAGCTTTTATACCATATTTAAAGCCATTTGCTCTATAAATAATTTCTTTTTCGTATAAGAACTGGTTAACATATTTTATGTTTGTATGGAGGCTATACCTAAAGGTGGGTGTGGCTTGTTTAAATCAACATACAAAGTACACAAGACCTAGAAAACCGAGCGAGAGATGGACATGGCCAAATCGATTCGTCTCGTCGATGTGATTAAGAATATGTATACTTTATATGGTCTTCGATGGCTTCTTTCAGGTATCCCAACGTGAAAGCAAAAATTGAAATCTTTCTTTGTCAAATAATTTTATAGCCTCAATTCTGCAATGGCGTAGAAACGTAGTAGAATTTAGTTTTTGAAACTCGATTCGCGTAATCTTGTTTTTTTCATTCATGATTTCTGTTAATTTCTGCTGTTATAGTAATTGGTTACTTTTGTGTGTTACATTTCACAGGACTTTGTCCGGCAGAATGGAACCGTCCAAGAAAACGGTTATGTGTTGTCTTAATAACTGAAAATTCCAATGAACATGATTTTGCCAGGGGAGCCTTACGACATATTGCTATACAAAGCGAATTCAGTTTAGACAAAGTTCGTTATGCTTATATGTTCAAAGTAAGTAAATTTAAAGTAGATTATGTCCAAATAAAATAATTTTATTACATTAACTTTATTTTTTATAAGGAAAAACAATCTGAGTTTATAAAGGCTATTTCAAAAGGTTCGGATGAGGACAATTTACTACGAATTGTCATTATTTGGCGACGTGATACTTCGCACATAAAATATGAGTGGATCGAGGATACAAGCCTCAATTTTGATGCTAAAGATATTCCGTACGATTCAAAGGAACACATTGTAAACTACACAAAAGATAAAATTGACCATACTATTCAAAGATTATTAAGAACTTCTGAGGCTTTGACTTATGAAGCATATGTCCAGGTAAGATTTTATTTTTTATTTTAACTTTTATTAAAAAAAACAACGGTGGAATAAGCTCCACTACAATATACACTGAACCAAGTCTATTTAAACTATTAAGTTTAAGGTAAGTTCTATGAGCATCATATTGTAACACTTTAGTGGCCTAATGGCTAATTAGATTATAGATCATACATTCCATTACAATTTATTTACTATTGCAACTGTTATAAATTTATTAAATATTGCAACCCGTCAGTTATAGATGATGAAATATCATTACGATATAATTCGATATCGCATTAAGACAAAAGAAGCACCTTTTACACCATCTATTAGCTGGTGTTGGCGAAAAAACTTTGATGTGACAAAAATGTAAATATATAGTAAATAGTTGGCTGGTGAGGAACTAAGACCCCTTAAGCAAATAACAATTTCTAAAAAAAAATACGACCTTTATTTGTTATATAAGATTTTCTGCTGAATCCGAATATGAAGTCAGATATCACTAGACTTCAAATTTTTGAATTCTTTTTTTTTTTTTTTAATTATTTATTTATGTTGAGCATTTCTCTGAAGAAACTTTAAACATATTTATGAAATCTATAAACGAGACAAGACGTTATAGTATTAGCTTTAAGTATAATAAGTTATGTTACTATTGGAGTCTTTTGACGCGTAGGCAGATCATCTGGGTGGAATCTCTGAAAAAATGTGATTTCAATTATATCTGGATGTGCCTATTTGATTCAGCATACAATTTTACATTACAAATGATGGTCAAATGCAATAGAGCAATTTCTTTGAAACTAATATTAATATAGCATAACTGGAGATTTTAAACGATATTATGTTAATACATACATATATGCAAATTATTCTATTTTAAATGAGCAAAACTTTTGAATAGTTGCTTTGCTTTCGCAGGGGGAATTCCAAACACTGAAATTGTGGAAGGGCTTTGCAACCCAGACATATTTTATACTCTCCGCTTCTGAAATAAAAATTAGAAGGAATAAATTTTTACTTTAAAATATCGCAACATTTTTAAAAAATCTAATTTTTTTGTGGATGGAAACAGTAAATTTATTTGTTGAATATATTAATTTCACAAAAGTTTTATCCAGTAAAAAAATCCTGTTGGCAGGCAATCAGCTTTCCTACTGCTTATGCGAATGATATATTATGCCGCATAGTTTAATCTACGATCTGCACCACTAAAACTTTTTCAAGACAGTTCAACTGATTTTGTAAGGTGTATTGGAACAAGATAATAAGTGCTTGCTTATGCAGAACCCGCCTTGACAACAGATATTTCCTAAACCAATTGTGTGCTCATCTTAAAATTTTGCATGAACTATTGGGCCATCATTACTAACTAATTTAATGTTCTGCAAGTTTTAAAAATCGATGTCCTGAAAACCGTCATTTTTGCAAGGGGTTTGTCGAGGCTCTTTAGCAACTCGCGCACCTATACTATACTATGATACTATTCGTGGCACCCATTATAACAGACTGTGAATGTATCATCTGTGAATGCAACATCTGTGCTAAAAGTAAATTCTACAGACCAATGTGGGGAGAGAACTCCAAAGCATTTTACTGGCAGATACTTTCCAAAGCTAGACTTTCAGAGGTTACGCTCAATACTACTCCGTCTATGATAAATTCTAAATACTGGAGCAGAAAGTTTTTAGATTGACGAAAGTTTTTTATAAATTAATCTATGGCGTATCTCCAATTTTCTGCATATGTAGATATCGCCTGTTTATTATGTTATAAACTATTTCATTTTTAATTATAATTATGTTAAGCGTATTCATAGATCGATGATAATTGTCATATTGTGCTATTTTAAAGCTGTTATCGCTTTACATACAGTACAGCCATAGTCAAATGTTATTACACAACGAAATTTTTTTTTGCACACTCAACTTCCTTCCTTCTTCCTACTGTTGCTATTGATGTCAGACTATAATAAGATATGTCGTTGTAATCCTTGATCTATCCTGAATCGATCGATGTCTTATTGGAAAAGATAACGGTATATCGAACCGAGATTCAAGCGAATGAAGTATTGAGTAGCGGCCGTCAAAAGTTATTACACACATTTTTTTCCGTCAAAAGTAATTACACAAAACTCAAACTTGAATATCTTGGTCTCTATTGAGATAGCAATGAAATCTTATAGTGTAGGTTGTAGGTCTCTTCGAGTAGAAGAAAACGGTATGCTTAGAATTTTCGGGGGACCATTAGGGTCTGAATTTAGGGTCAATAAACAAATGTTCCCTGTTTTTTCACTTAAAGAGCAATATCTCTGTTAGTTACAAACCGATTTTAATATTTTAACATGTTTTAGAAAGAAAAAACTTTGCCCTTTTGAGAGCAATGACATTATTATGACATTTTTGATCGTACCTCTGCGTATTTTTAAGAGAAACGCAATTTTTACCATTTTTTTTCAAACCATTTAAGGTTATCGTACTTTGGTTACACTTTTTTGTTTGAAAGCTATCTTTATGAGAAAGGTTTTCTTAAAGTACGCAGAACTACGAGTAAAATGACGGTTTAATGATAAAAATCCGACAATAATTGACCAAGTTATTTAACTTTTTCTAACAAATTTTCTTTAAAAAATTTATTATTTTTAATTTCTTAAGAAAATGCTTAGAATTTTTAGAAAGCCTAATTTTGAAAAATGTGTTCATAGAAAAAGTTAAATAGCTTGGTCAATTATTGTCGGATTTTTATCATTAAACCGTCATTTTACTCGTAGTTCTGCGTACTTTAAGAAAACCTTTCTCATAAAGATAGCTTTCAAACAAAAAAGTGTAACCAAAGTACGATAACCTTAAATGGTTTGAAAAAAAATGGTAAAAATTGCGTTTCTCTTGAAAATACGCAGAGGTACGATCAAAAATGTCATAATAATGTCATTGCTCTCAAAAGGGCAAAGTTTTTTTCTTTCTAAAACATGTTAAAATATTAAAATCGGTTTGTAACTAACAGAGATATTGCTCTTTAAGTGAAAAAACAGGGAACATTTGTTTATTGACCCTAAATTCAGACCCTAATGGTCCCCCGAAAATTCTAAGCATACCGTTTTCTTCTACTCGAAGAGACCTACAACCTACACTATAAGATTTCATTGCTATCTCAATAGAGACCAAGATATTCAAGTTTGAGTTTTGTGTAATTACTTTTGACGGAAAAAAAATGTGTGTAATAACTTTTGACGGCCGCTACTCATTACTTCATTCGCTTGAATCTCGGTTCGATATACCGTTATCTTTTCCAATAAGACATCGATCGATTCAGGATAGATCAAGGATTACAACGACATATCTTATTATAGTCTGACATCAATAGCAACAGTAGGAAGAAGGAAGGAAGTTGAGTGTGCAAAAAAAATTTCGTTGTGTAATAACCTTTGACTATGGCTGTATATATAAAAGATATATACCATAATAACACAACTAATTAGCACATAACGACAAGTATGATAGCAGCGCTGCAATTTTCTTGGTTTACAGCCTTAGTGTTTAACATTTGATAGTATCAGCTGTTTTTCTATTTCTTAGTTCAATGTGAGAAAGCTAATTCAATTGTCATAGTAAAGTACTTAGTAGCAAAATATGACAACTATTATCGATTTGTGAATACCGTAATTGTAATAAATGAGAGTATTATTAACTATTACTAAAATTAATTTCAGAATCTTCTTGATGAACACGCACAAGGAATTTTTAGCAGTTGGTTCTCACGGTTGCTGTATTTAGCGGATTTCATGTATGATAACGTTGAAGAAGAACATATATTAGCTGTGTTATCACTTTTCGGGACAATAGCATTTATGTTTGCCATTGGTTATATTATGATGTACTTTGTTCGCGCTGAAGAGCAAAATTTGAAAGTAAAAGGATTTATCAACTCTAAAATTTGTAAGTAACAAACATGTAGTTGCTAACTATCAAAAAATGATAATTCTATTGAATTTCATTGAATTATAGTATTGTTTTGTTTGTTTCACGTTTGTAGGTAAAACCACTTCAGTTTCATTTTATGTATGCACTACTGACGTGCATACTACATTTCCCATTCAATATTTGATTTTTTCAACAAAATTCAACTGTTCAAATTTTCGTGTGGCGCGTATTCGGTCCTACCAAGGTTAATATTTTTCATTGTTACATTTGTTTTTATAGTGTTGTGCCAATCCAGTATTTTATTCGCAATTAAACATTTAAAAAACATTTGATAAATCGCAAGAATTTCAAATTTAGCGATAAATTTAAAAAATCGGCATAAATTAAAATATTTAAAAAAAGCAATAATATGCAAAATTTTCAAAAATTTGCAAAAACTTAGAGTATTTTTCAAAATTTCAAAATAATTTGTAAAGATTTAAAAAAAAAATTACGATATTTTTGTTTTTTTGTTTTAATTGTTACATCAATAATTTTTTTAACTAGTTAAAAATAATTTTAACTCGGTCTAACTCTATTGTTTACTTTTATTCAAGCAAATACTGTCAGTCAAAAAATCACCCTAGGTACTGTGAATACATATATTGACATCCAAAAAGGCTATGGGTACTTTAGGAAAAAAGCACATTGTGACGTTCCACTCCGGAGCCATGTCCACCTGATTTAGGGTTCCTGTCACCTTACACAAATTTTGTGTTATGATAATGCTTTTCATTTGTATCACCTCCACTGGTATCGGATTAGTAATTAAATCGACGTTGTTTGCTTTCACTGCATCGTTTGTAACCTCCATTTAAATTCTTGCGAGAAAGATTTGGTCCACCGGAATCACTACCAAAATGTTGGTGTTCTGCCATTATACGTAGTTTTTCTGAATCTGACGTATTATTATCTTTTTAAATCGTTCTGTTAACTTTCATTTGTTATGAAGCTGTTAAACGACACCAGATAGTATTCTCCACTCTCTACTAAATAATTCTAACCCAATCACCAAGTCAGATTTATTGATCGTAGGATTCGCTAAAGTAAATTTGATCCATTTTTTAAATATAATGACCAGATTGTACATTTGACAGTGTAGTTAAAACTCTTGCTTCAACGAATCTTGACTTAATTTTTATAGTTACTTTAAAATAGCTTCTCGAAGCTCAATAATTTTTATTTTTGGAATCGCTAACATTTCAATTGCTTCTGTAGATATGGCTGTACTATGATAGCCTTGATTTATTGGAGCTCTAAGTGAAATGTTTTCGACATTAGCTGCTTTTACATAAACTTTTAAACTTTGGCTTATATAACAGCCCCAGAATTGTTGCTTCAGATCATAATATTCCTTTTACTTTGATTATTTGGTTGCTTAATGTGTAGTATGTCGTCATAATTTTGTGAGCAAGTATGACATTTAATTTATGTCTTTGTCATTTTAAAGCACAATCTTTGCTCTTTTGCATAGTAACGTCTTTTTTCAGTAGAAATTGTTGGTTACGTTATTCTGCAACTTACAAAAGAAGCACACACTGTTTGTAGTTTGTTGACGAATCCCTGTCATCCATTGCCTTTAAAGTCTCATAATTAGTTCCAGAAATTTCATTATGTCTTTTTAGGTTTTAACTTCTTTGGGCTTCGTATTCGCTTGCCCATACAGCACTAACCCTTTTTTGACTGACTTTCGACAATAATTCGTGCAATAAATAGTTTATCTTCTTTTATTTCTGTGACCGATGCCCGAATTGCATTAAGACACTCATTTATTGTATCCAATAGTAGTCTGACAGTTATTGTAGTTTCGTTGTTTAAATCATATCTCATTGAGTCGCAAATAATATTCTTTTCTTTCTTACCTCTTTTTTACAAGTGCCTACGTAATATTGAATCATGCTAGCAGCTTTACGGTATACATTGCTATCAATCATATCCTGAAATAAGTTGTAGGATGTTGCCCATTGTTTTAAATCGACGAAAAGGGTTTGAATCCTTAGTTTTTATTTTAAACAATCACAGTGATTACTTGGTTTCCTTCCTTGCTTTCCTTTAAAATTATTTCTTTATTATTATAATGAGATTACCACTTCTCTATTCTCATGTTAGGGCACTTTGTCTTCATAAACGCTTCTGACTGTGTTAGGGACTCAGCTCACTAGCTTCAGCCAAAAAAAAAAAATATATATATATGCCAGTGAACACAGTTGTTTATTCTAGAACCTATAAAAGATCGCTCACCCGCAGAATTTAATATAAGTTTTATAATTAAATACAAAACAAAATAAGAGAAAATTAAAAAAAAATAAAATGCAACAAAAAAAAAAAAACATTTTAAGTCTCCGCTCTTACTGCTCGACTATAAGCCATAAGCCTTTCTAGACTGTTTGGTAGGATCGACGGCCGAATAATGTTAAGGTAAACCTCAGCTCCCAACACCAATGGAACAGGATCAGACTGCAAAAATCGCGGTGGACAGAAATGCTCTCGTGCGCACCGAAACGCGAGCACCGACACGTGATCCATTCCCTCTTTTCCTCCTTGCACTTCGGGACAGTCGTTTTGGCGCTGCCGTGGGCTTTCTCGCTACGGATAAACGAACATCATCAAGGTGTCCGGCTCCTTGCGGCTCACCAAAATGGGGCCGGTCCACTTCCTTATTTATCTCAAACACAGGAGATAAGTCCCGGTGAGCCTCGCTCACAAAATTAGAACCTTAGAGTGGTGATGTCCGTACTCTACTTGGTGATTGAGCCCTGTTATTGTTGAACCGCGATCCATGGAGCAAGATTTGATGGCGCTCATCACACTTAGCGCACTGAAATATGCTATTGCACTCCCGAGACTCGTGTGCATAAGACAGGCTGCTGGAGCAATGACGGTGTTAAATTACCGCACAAACTCGTCTCTTAAACCCAAATTTTAAAAACGTGGCGTAAATTCGCAAAGCATGCGTGCCTTTGCACAAGCTTCAAATAATATGCGAAGCCTTTTCCATCTTTGCTGCAAAAGAGATTCTTGTGGCATTGAAAATACAGACGTGTTATAATGCCACGTGCGGTTCGAATTTCAGCCGATCGCACTTTTAAGTTTCTCCCTGCGTACGTTTTAACCACGTGGCCGAGCCGCCAACAATGCTGCCAACTTCGAAAATCGTTTGAGAATATTTCCATTTGTTTCTATGTTGTTGCTGTTTTAATAATTCATTTTTCCAACGTAAACAGAAATGTTTTCCCATCTGTTTATTATAGACATGGGGTTAGCCAAATTCTCTGGTTCTACCGTTCCCAGCAAATTAAAACTCACTAGAAAATTTCCTGGCGTCAAAGCACTAAGATTATTAATGTCCTCAGACATTGGGTATAATGGGTGAGAATTCAAACACGCCTCAATTCGTCCTAAAAGAGTAGAGAATTCTTCATAGTAAATTTCATTTCACCGCTGATGCGGCGCAAATGATGTTTCAAATTTTTCATTTCAGCTTCCCATAGACCACCCATGTGTAGGGCACCAGCTGGTATTTCTCAATCAGTATAGTCCTCGTGTATACGATTTAGTGCCGAAAGAAAAAACTGTCGAAACTATTTCTTTAAATTAGAAGATGCTCCAACAAAATTGGTACCGTTATCGGGAAAAATTTGAGCTGGACAGCCACGCCGTGACACAAATCAAGTAAAGGCAGCTAAGAACGTAGAAGTCGATAAGTCACTCGTAGCTTCCAGATGAACTGCTTTATTGGCAAAAGAAAAACAAACAATCAGACACACATAGCCTTTGGTAAAGAGAGACAAGCTCGACCAATTATAATTTTTTATGTCAAATGGGCCCGTAAAATAACCTCCAGTCATAGTGAAGGGCCTTGACAAAGCTCATCTCTCTTTTGGAAGAGATGCCATAATCTGAGTTGCTTCAGATCGTTTAAATAGAACACAATTCTTGAGTTTCGAATTGTAACTATTATCAAATTCCTTGCTCGCAAAATCCAGTATTACATTTTTATTAGTCGGAGCAGAAGTTGGTTGCCACCATGTAGAGAAATCTTATGAACAAAACCAATAAATTATCGTGAGAACATCGATTCATAGGGTAAAATAGCTGGATAACGCTCTTCGTAAATCATAGAAGAAGCTGCCCTCCAACTCGAATGATGCCATCGTCACCTAAAAATTGGTTTAAGGGCAAAATAAGACTTTTAGAGTGTACTGGTTGTTTGAGAATTAGGGCATAAAATTCATCTGGAAAATATGCCTTTTGGGAATTATAAGTTTTCTTCTTAATGCAGATATCTCTTTAAAAGAAATAGATAGCGTAGAACAATGTAGGTTGTCTTTAGTTTTATTAACCTTTGACGCAATTCTCAACACATAAGCTAGTACTTGATGTGCTCGATCTAATGAGGAACAACGCTCGAGTACAGCATCAAGCTCTTGAAAAACGCAAAGTTTACTCGAATCGCTTTTACCTCTAGGGAAGTGTTGAGATCCTTTACCTGCGTACAATTGGGTCATATATGATTTTTTTCCTTTTAACCAAACAGGACCATTCCACTAAAGAGACTTGTATAAGCAAGCTCCATGAGCATTCTCAGACGCACATGAGAAGTCATGATACTCATATTTCGCTAACGTCGAAAAACATACCTAATCTGGATTTAATTTATTTTCACATATTCTTCCAAAAATGTCTTCCACAAATGTTGAGTTTTTACAGAGAAGTAATCATCCCAATCAGTCTTCTCTAGCCTTGCATTAAAATTTGAGCAGAAACGACAATTGGTACTAATCAACCTGTAGGATCAAATAATTTTACGATAACTGATAAGACCTCTCGTTTGGTATACGAAACTTCGGTCTATAAAAATGTTGGGCTAAAAAATAAAACTTATCAGATTTCGTATTCCAACTAATTTCCAAAGGTTTTGCCGAAGTTGCATTATCAATCTTCAGAGGGTGTGTGGTCGCCAAGTCCTTTAAGGTTCGAAGGACCAAAATGTACAATAACGTGCACACTTGAATTCTGTTATAGAACTCCAAAAGAAATGTTAATATATAATGACAATATAGCGTTATATACTAACATTTAAAATTAATGTCTATTATAAAGTGGACTGTATGTGTAAAATTATATTAAGTGTATGTTTACAATGAATATGAATATAAAAATAACTTATCTATTTTAGGCGTAGAGTTAATCATTTGTGCAGGAGTCAAGAGTCATCGCATTGCTACTTAAGTGCTGAGCATCACTTAGCACTATCGTAAAATGTTATGACTTCTGTGTGTGTTTAAAAATATTGTCGCTGCGGGATATCTTGTCTATTCTTATCGCGTATTGAATATGATAATCCACAAGCAGCACATGTTCATATTTGAACAGAGGGTTCTCATTTAATAACAAATTCTTCGGGATCCCTGTTAGTATTTTATTATTATTCGCTGTCTATTTCCGCATCGAAAATCCAGCATATTCTAAAGTTCCTATAGGTTTATCTCATGCTCAATTAGCAGTTGCACCAGCAAGAGCATTGTCACCGTACATCATGGTGCGCAAAACTTCTGCACCTAAAGGATATTTATCTTGAATATCTTCTGTTAGACGATGTAAAACCCGATTGACCAAGTAAGGGGTACAGTTGACACCAAATGTGATAGTAGTCAGTTCAAAATCCTCAATTTCAAACGTATCTGAGGAACGAAAAACTATTCTTTGAAAAGGTGAATCGATTTTATTAACTCTAATTTTTTCGAAAGAAGCCACATTAAATCATTTTGTAGGAGTGGACTCGTATAGAAAATGACGTTAAGACTAAGTCCGTTAAAAGACTTATACAAAGCATTGAAAACCACCCTTACTTTGGTTTAGGCACTATCTGGTTTTAATACTGCATGATGCGGCAGGTAATAATGCTTCTCATCATTATTCGGAGGTTCCACTTTACACATATACTGTAGAGGGAAATACTCAAAATTCCGCTTACATAATTCGTCCTCTTCACTCAAAAAGGCTTTATCTGGAATGGTGTCTAACTCCCAAATTTTTCTAACTGCTGACTCAAGCCCAACTCGGTAAAACAAGACACCACAGTTAACAAATTGGAATGAGAAGGCGTAGAAAGGGGCCAACAGCGAACCTCTTCACTCAAAAAGGTTCTATCTGGAATTGGGTCTAACTCACAAAATTTTTCTAACTGCTGACTCAAGCCCGACTCGGTAAAATAAGACACCACAGTTAACATTTTGGAATGAGAAGGCGTAGAAAGGGGCCAACAACGAACCTAACCCATTATACTGCAGACCATCTCTCATGATCTAAATAACACTCCCGATCAATAAATCTGCTTGATTACTCCTAAAGAAAGTTGGATTAGCTAAAGGGAATTCGAAATTAAAATCGGGACCAACTACCTATTTTCTACCGGACAAAAAACCTGTCTGTTTAGGCAGAACAATGGCGATCGTCTCTAAGAGAAAATCGGAATCTGGTGATGATCTAAGCCGAAGGGTACAAACCCTATTAATTCTTGCCGCCACTGTTGAATTCAAACTTGAAACTTGAGCATCGACTCTGCTGCATCTAATTGCAAGGCGCCTCCGAAGCCGTTCCGAAATAAACGTGCCTTTAGATCGCAAATCAATCAACGCTCGCACTGAAATTACTGAACCACCATGTTCAATTAGGAGTTGGACAGTTCCTAAGAGTATATTTTTCAAAGAGAATGCAACACACGATTGAAACTCGATGCTACTCGTAGCAACCTCACTCTCTAGTAATCACGAACTCGAATTTGCTGTATTAGAAGAAGGGGTTGGGCTCGAATTATAATCAGTATCCCAATGAAGCAAAGTGTGGTGGGGTTTAGGCATACTCTTGCACTTATTTCGCATATGACTATGAGCCGAGCAGTTCAAACATAAATATTTTTCCCTCACGAAACTGGTTCTCTTTTTCGGCTTAAAAGATAAGAATTTGGAGCACTTGGTAATTTAATGCTCCGAAGACTGACACAAGGGTAACGAATTTTCTACTTAAAATTGGAAGGTCTGCACATATTTCTTTTTATTGTTAAACTCAAGAGTAGGCTTAGTCAAATATTTGAAAGTATGTCGCAGATTTGAATCGGTTAGAAGCGTCTGAAACCTATAGTCAAAATCTTAATTATTTCCTTCCACATCGGTATTGCTCTTTTGCTCGGGTTAGTGCGTGGAGCACAAGTAGACCAGAATACCATCCCAATTTTCAATATTATTCTTATGGAGTCTGGAAAGCGCATTGTTTATGTCACGCTATAACTTCTTAATAGCCGCGCAACTCTCCGAAGTAACAACATCTAGACTAAACAATGTCTTTAATTGGCTGTTCACCAAAAGTCTTTTATTTTCATATCTGTCTACCAAATTCTGTCATGCTAGTTCAAATCCGTCTTATGTCAAAGGAGATCTATTAACGACATCACGCGCTTCACCACGAGTTTTTTTGCTTAGGGTAACACAACTTCTCAACAGGTTGCAGTCTAGTATTAGACATATATGGCCGTGAACATGTCACGTAATCTTGGTCACATTTGTTTTGTTATTACTAAGTCCTTGTCTAGTCCCACTGATGGATTAGACATTAACTTATCGTATGAACCTTTTACTGATCGCCACAAAAAAACGTAGTAAGACAAATCGTTTTAAAATTCCCGGGCATTAGGAATCGGGCAATATTTTTTCCTTAAGTTGGCAGGACCTTAACTGACATCTATGTCAAATTTTGAGACCATAGCGTCAGTAGTTAATGAGGCACTCGTGTTTTTAGTCAACAACAAAAAAACATTTTTCGACCTTGATTTTCGATATGCTTTGGCGTGGTTTTTTTCGGTCTCGGCTACCCTTTGGCACGGTATTCACTTGATTAGTTCACAGTTTTAGGGACGTATGCATAAATCCATGTCTCATCTCCAGTAATAATGCATTTGATGGCTCTATGATTGTCAGAAATCATGGTTTCACAGACTCTAGCAAAAAAACCATTTTTAAAACTAAATTATATTCACAAACGGTATAAATCGAAAAATTTTTTTTTTGTTGTAGACGGTATGGTCTCGAAATTTGACGTAGATGTCAGTTAGGGTCCTACCAACTTAATGAAAAAGAAATTTCCCGATTCCTAATGCCCGGAAAGTTTGAAACGATTTGTCTAACTATTTTTTGATCACAGAAGTATATATCTGCAGAAAACAATGTCAATTCATCCCTTTTGAAATTTTTGAGCTCTTGTTCGAAACGCAAAAGTTCATCGCAAAAGAGATTGAACTTATTATTTGCCATTGCCTTAATTTTTTTCTTATAAAAAGAGCTGGGTACCTGAAAACGAATAAAAAGTATAAGAGAAAACAATTGTAAAACTACAAACCGTTTGTTAAAACTAAATTCAAACTATAAATATATTGAAGAGTTGAAAAATGTTGTATAAAAAATATAATGAGATGATTGAACACGCAAAATTTTAAAATTACCCTCAAAATAATTTAACAACGTGCCACAATTGTTTCCAGAAATTTTGAAACAAATTGACCAAAACCAAAATTAAATGCAAATATACAATTATATTAAGTAATAAGTTGTATCGTGTAAAATTAAACAAAAATGAAAACAAAAAACTATTTAAAATCAGGAAGTGTTAAATTGTACCTGGAAAAACTACAATAAAAAGAAGCAATCTGACATACCGCAAAGAATATGCTGCGTGCGCACCTAACAACAACAAACAAATTTTAAAATATAAATAGAAATAAATGCTTACAACGAAAGTAGTTGTTATTAATAATTGTTTTTTAAATGCAAAAAATGAAGCTGTCGGCATCAAGTGTGGTATTCGCAAAACAATGTAATGGCACTTTCCTACGAAGCTCCAGCAAGATTCCAATTTGCAATAGTCCACAAAACAAAAAAAGAAAGGATAATTTATCAAAATTCTATTCAAAACACAACCAACTAGCCTTTGATTTATGCGGCTATCTGCACTTCGACTAAACTCTATTCGCATGCTACAGACAGATAAAAGAAAAGACGATAGTAATAAAGGCAATTCTTTTTTTTTTTTTTTTTTTTTTGTAATTTTATTTATTTTTTTTTTGGGGTTTTTTCGTTATGAACTTAGCACACTGGTCTGAGCGGTTTTAAGCTTAACACTGAATGTGTTAAATTTTGCCAGGGTAGCAGCGAGTACTGGTGATGCGCGTGGCAGTCGCAGAGGTCTAATAATTATGTGGCATGTTGCAGGTTTGGCAACTGGATCACGTTACGAAAGTTCCTCTATTGAAGTTGATTAGAACAATGAATTATTAGCACTTGATTAAAACATGAAAATTATCGAATAACTCTTTAAACGAGTTAATTTTAGAAACAAATTTAAAGTTGGTTCTTAGATTGCAAAATCTGCGACAAGAAAAGATTTCGTGTTCGGCAGTACTTAGAACAATACATTCACTACATAAGTCTGACTTGATCGCGTTTATTTTGTGTAAAAACCTGTTGTCATAAGTGTAACCTGCCATTAATCTGTTAATTGTTTTGTTATTGTAAGATGAAATTTTACATTTAATATGCCGTGGCTTTTCCTTAATATAAGGCATAATGCCTCTAAAAATTTGTCCTTTTGTTGCCGGAATTGACCTATAGTGGTTGTTCTACTCGTCAAGCATAATTTTCCTTGACATTCTAATTGATACCCTTATACTAAATTGCACAGTTTTTGTAATACCTAAATTCACAGCCTGTTTAGCTGCATGGTCAGCACTTTCATTAAAGGAAATACTCACATGGCCTGGAACCCACATAAAATCAACTTTTTGGAGTTCCTCCCATTGAAGACATTTGTAAATTTCTGCGACGATGTATGTATCACAGTTATTCTTTTTTAGTAATTGTAAGCTATCCATACTATCAATAAAAATACAGGGTTTTTTTGCTTTAACTTTATTAGCTTCTTGTACAGCTATAAGAATGACATTGAGCTCAGAGAAAACGGATGAATAGTGCCTCGAATTTGTGAGTAGATTTGTAATACCTAGCCCTACACAGCTATTGTCCACGGACGCATCTGTACTGAATATTGAAAACTCATTTGACACATACCATCTGTACAATAACGTGCACACTTTGAATTCTGTTATAGAACTCCAAAAGAAATGTTAATATATAATAGCAATATAGCATTATATACTAACATTTAAAAATTTATGTTTTCTAATCTCACTTGGAGAGAACAAACATGTTTGAGTAGTTGTAAGGTACTAATTTTATTTATGAAAATTACATGCTTATATACAATTTCTATTTCTATTATAAAGTGGGCTGTATGTGTAAAATTATATTATGTGTATGTTAACAATGAATATGAATATAAAAATAGCTTATCTATTTTAGGCGTAGAGTTAATCATTTGTGCAGGAGTCAAGAGTCATCGCATTGCTACTTAAGTGCTGAGCATCACTTAGCACGATCGTAAAATGTTATGACTTCTGTGTGTGTTTAAAAATATTGTCGCTGCGGGATATCTTGTCTATTCTTATCGCGTATTGAATATGATAATCCACAAGCAGCACATGTTCATATTTGAACATTCTCCCGGGGCCCATAAATGATATCTTTTTACCAATATTACGAGTAGCAGCGATAAATGTCCATTGATAGTGTAAATCGTTAATATACTTTTCGTTGTTCCGTTTATCAATTTATCGATCAAGTTATTTAAGCATAGATGTGTTATTAATTATTATAGATCCGTTCTATATTTACATCTCTTACAAAATGAATACGATACTGGGTGCCGAATTTTGATTGAGCCGTCTGATATGCTTTTAACATTTTCTATTTGACAATTGTTTTGCTGTATCTTTCTTTCAACATTGTTTGATAAGTTTGAGTTTCTTTTATTGAGAAGACGCTTCTGTTTTTGCCTTGGTCTTAAGATATTGCTCAACACTTCAATATCACGATGTCTATGATCGTTTGAATTATTATGTAGGCAACAACGACATTGTGATGTTCCTCCCCGGCGAAATGGTCTATGTCCACCCAATTTAGGATCCCAATCACCTTGCCCAAATTTTTGTGTTATGACGATGTTGTTCACCAGTTTCTTTTTTACTCGTGGCGGAGTGTTGAATAAATCGACGTTTTTCGCTTCCACTGCATCCTTTGTTACTCCGGTGACTACTCTTGCGTGAATGATTTGGATCACCGGAATCACTACCAAAATGTTGATGTTAAGCCGTTATATTTAGTTTTTCTGAATGTGACGTATTCTTCAGCCTTGTAATCGGTCTGTTAATTTTGGTTTGTTACGACGTTTTTGAACAACACCAGATAATATCCAACCAAATTTAGTTTCTTGGCCAACTAGTCCATTCATCTTTATTACGCCACTTTCCAAAATCCTGCCAAATAGATCTCCACCAATCACCATGTCAATTCTGTCAGATTTATTGAACGTAGGATTTGCCAAAGTGTATTTGTTCCATTTTCGTATATCATATTCAAATGACTGACCAGGATGTACACGTGATAGTGTAGGTAAAACTATTGCTTCGACCACTTCGCGGTGGTTGCTAACGAATCTCGGCTTAATTTGTATATTTACTTTAAAATTCGATTCAGCTACTATAGCTTCTCCAAGTCCAAAAATTTTTGTTTCTGTTTTTATTTTTGGAACTGCTAACATTTCAGCTGCTTCTGCTGATATGGCTGTAATTTGAGAGCCTTGATCTAGTAGTGCTCTTATCAATTTGTATTCTCCGTTGGCTGCTTTTACATTGACTTGTGCAGTAGCCAGAATTACCGCAGCAGATGAATCACTTAAGGTCATTGAACTTTTCCTAATTTCATTAGTTGATTGTTCTGCGTGTAAACTGTCATGATGATTTTGCGAACAAGAATTGCATTTAATTTTTGGTGTTGGACATTTTTCACCATATTTGTGATTTATACACTTATGGCATAAACTTTGTTTTTTTGCAAATATTCGTCTTTCTTTAGCAGAAATTGCCTTGAATTTTCGGCATTCGCTAGTCATGTGGTTCTGCAACTTACAAAAGAAGCACATTTTCTTTGTAGGTTGACTTACGACTCTTGAGATGTGAAAAACCTTGTATGGCCGTTTTCTGTCTGTTGACGAATCACTGTCATTTACTGCCTTTAAAATCTCATAATATCGTTCCAGAAATTCTATTATGTCTTTTAAGGTTTGCACTTCTTTCGGCTTCGTATTAGCTTGCTCATACAATCTTAACCCTTTTTTGTCTAGTTTTCGACAAATTATTCTCGCAATAAAGGGTTCATCATCTTTTATTTCAATGCCTAGAGCACGAATTGCATTGAGACATTCATTAGCTGTATCCAACAGCTGTCTGACACTTTCTGTATTGTCGCTGTTTATTTGCGGTTGATCCAAAATTCTGTCCCATTGAGTCGAAAATAATATTCTTTTATTTTCGTATCTCTGCTTCAAGAGTGCCCAAGCCACATTATAATTACTACTTGATATCTGTAAATGCTGAACCAAGCGTGCAGCTTCGCCTTTCATGCATTGTTGAAGTCGCAACATTTTTTCTGAATTTGATATGTACACATTATTATGCACCATATCTTTAAATAAATTGAAGAATGTCGCCCATTCTTTCAAGTCTCCAGAAAATGTTGGAATTTTGAGTTTTTCTAACTCTAAACAATCCCAGTGGCTACTTGGCTGATTTTTTAATTCATTCGCTTCTTTTCCTACTGTTTCCAAATGTAGGAAGCGAAGATCATTAAATAAGATATCAGCCTCAGCATCTTGTAGCTCACATATTTCTTTCTGATACTGGAACTTTATATCGTCGACCATTTCCTTTATAATAATTTTATTGGCTTCGGTTTTAAATTCTTCTTTTTTAACCATTCCATAAGCCTTATTACTTCTCGTTTAAATTTTTGTAGTTTTAAGTAAGACTTATCCTGATAGTTTTTGTCCTCCGTTACTCCCTTGAATTCTTCACTCTGATCCGGAGTTTTGGAGGACTCGCTGGCATTTGCTTCCAGAACCGATACGTTTTGTTCCAGTACCAAATAATCTTCCTTTAGCGCTTTGTTGATGGTTGCCATGATTTCTTCGTGTTTTTCAACTGTATTTTCATACATGTTGTTAACGAAGTAATCTTCGTCAGCAATTCCATCTGCTAACAATTTCATATGGTTAGCATCCATATCTTTGCGATATTTCTCTAGATATTTCACTAGCTCAGCGCAACTGCTTCTACGGATGCTCTTTGCATTGATTTTATTGTATAATTGCAAAATTTTTTCTGCAATTTCTTTTTGAGAGTCAATTATTTTCACTCTGTTAATACCCATTTTTGCTTCTTAATTTCACTCAATTTGTACAAATAAACTGTTGGAGGAAAATTTAAAGTCGCCTAGTTGACTTAGCTGTGCCTCTACTCACAGTTAGGTAATGTTTATTTGTATTGAATAGTGAATTAGCTTTTTGGGATTTTTTTTTTTTTTTTTTTTTTGTGTTTGTTGATGCGTTCAACAATTTCACGTCGAGATTGAAGCTTCAAAATTCGCCTTTTTGGCTATTTACTTGCTTTTATTTACTCTCGATGTTCCTTGAAGTTATAGCCCCAAGATCGCCTAGTCTGCTGTTTAAGCCTCAGACACGCCTTTATTCGATTCGCCTTATTCGTTGACTCGAAGACCAAAATGTTTTGTCGCCTAGTCTTTTAAGGTTCGATGGACCAAAATGTGTGGCTTTAAGGTTCGAAGGACCAAAATGTTTTGTCGCCTAGTCTTTTGGGTTATGGCAAAACCAAGTCCTTTAAGGTTCGAAGGACCAAAATGTACAATAACGTACACAGTTGAATTCTGTTATAGAACTCCAAAAGAAATGTTAATATATAATAGCAATATAGCATTATATACTAACATTTAAAATTAATGTTTCTAATCTCACTTGGAGAGAACAAACATGTTTGAGTAGTTGTAAGGTACTAATTTTATTTATGAAAATTACATGCTTATATACAATTTCTATTATAAAGTGGACTGTATGTGTAAAATTATATTAAGTGTATGTTTACAATTAATAAAATAAATGTTAAAAATAGCTTATCAATTTTAGGCGTCGAGTTTTATCGTTTGTCAAGAGTCATCGCATTGCTACTTAAGTGCTGAGCATCACTTAGCACGATCGTAAAATGTTATGACTTAGTGTGTGTTTAAAAATATTGTCGCTGCAGGATATCTTGTCTATTCTTATCGCGTATAAAATAAGTAAAAACAGATAAACCGAATCCGATGTTCATACTTGAACAGTGTGTGTTTAAAAATATTGTCGCTGCGGGATATCTTGTCTATTCTTATCGCGTATTGAATATGATAATCCACAAGCAGCACATGTTCATATTTGAACACCATCTCCTGATTATTCTACAATTCTTTGGTTTACAGTATGGGATTATAACTGCCGTATTGTCATAAATATCCTTAAACTTTTTATAAGTTTTACATTACGGAAATTTGTTTTTTAACCTTTTATTTTTTTCCCCTTTTTTTTCATATGCAATTTGCCATTAAAACTCTGCCAAGAAATTTGATGGACATTACTTGCGATATGATAACCCCTATGGCAACATTAATTTTGATTTTTTTTTACTTTTTGTTACTGCCATAAATGCAATTTTGTTGGGATAAAAAAATAGCTCTAAACTTTGAATTTGTTTTTCCCAAAGGAAATGATGACAAAATCATCAGCAAATTGGAAAACATGAGTGTTGTCATCCACAATTTGATGAAGGCTTTTGGTGTAAATATTAAAAAGAACAGGCGAAAGACAACTTCCTTGTGGAAGTCCATCCCTAATGATTTTTTTGCTTTGCCTAACTTTAACATCCTTACAGAGAAGAATTTGCTACTCCAGTTAACATATTCAGTTGAAAGTTTTTCATAAACCATTATTTTACCTAAAATGCTTACATTTACACAGTTGTATGAATTACATTTGTCAAGAAAGGCAACAACAGCATGCATGTTCCTAGCTTTAATATTTTGAAGCTGAAACATTAAGTGGTTGATACACATTGCCGCAGATTTGTTCCTCTGATTAGCATAGTTGCCCAAGTGAACAGTGCTGTTATCAGCAACGTGCTCAACTAGTCTTTTATTTATCATCTGATTCAAAGTTTTGGCTATTACAGGTAATAGGTCTAAAGTTATCTATATATTTAAGATTTTTGTTAAGTTTAGGAATAGCAACTATACGTATGATTCTCCATTCCCTTGGTATGACACCATCCATAAAGATTTTATTTAAGCCCTTGGTCAGGTTGAGCTATTTTTACCTTTGCTAGCTAACATGAAATCAGTGTGAGTGAAGTTCATCCACACATTCATGTCAACAGTATCACAAGCATATACCATGAATCATGAATCATCTTTTAGCTAATTTTACCTCATTGGTCTACCTAATTCTCATGCACATAGCTTCTCTAAAATTGTTTACACAGTAAATTCAATTCATAATGGGGCTTTTTGTTTAAATCATGAAACACGTAACGCCATCTATTGAACGTTGATAACATTAGAAAGGTACGGGTCTCACATTTCAAACGCAGCCAACTCCATGTAAATTGGTTAAAAAAGTTACTCGATTTTTGAGGAATGTTCCTATTGTATTACGGATGCTTGAATGGCTGGAATATCATCGTAAAACGCTCCTTTAATGGCATTTTTCAGTTAAGGGAACAGAAAATAGTCGCATGGTGATAGATCAGGAGAATTGGGAGGGTGGTCAATGACACAAATCTGTTTATTCATCAAAAATTCACGAAAAGTTTAAAACAATATTTTTATATTTGCTCTTTGTTCCATTGTACTTTTACGACACAAGCACAAAACATAGATAGATAGAGGTTGCTGAGGGGAAACTACACGTATCCCCACACAATTAGCATATAATTGCCGTTTTGTTACCACTAAAAATCTCGGTGGGAAAACTCTTGAACGTGGAAGGCTATGTGGTATCAGAAACAACCAGTACAGTTGAGGAAGGATCTAAGTTTGAAGGGACATAGGAGAGCTAGATCGCTCAGCGATTTTAACTGCCAAAGTCCAAAGTGTCTTAGTCTACTCGATCTAAGGGTTTTTTGTTTTTATTTTTGCTTTGTTTCACTGACACGATTGTTCAAACAATTTTCATTTGCATGAAACGAATAATTAGATTTTAGCGATTTGATGAAAAATAAATTTGCTTATTATGTTTTTATTATTAGAAGCATAAGAATGAAATTTGAAGAAAAATCAAAAAAAAAAAATTATAGCTAAAACACATTTTTATACCCGCCACATATAGTGTGAATGGTATATTCAATTTGTCGGAAAGTTTGTAGCGCATTGAAGGAGACGTCGTAGACCCCTTAAAGTATATATATTCTTGATCAGCTCGATGAGACGAATCGATTTAGCCATGTCCCTCTGTCCGTCTGTCTGTTTATTTCTATGCATTTTTTTCGATGAAGATAAATATATATTACGCCAAAATTTGGAACTTAAGCTTTTCTCGGCAACGACTACTTTGTATGTTAAAACCAAGTTACCACGCCCATTTTTAGGTGTACCCCCATACAAACTTAACGAAAATTTTCGAATTTTTGTATGAAAATACGTATTATTTATGCATGTATTCACTCCAAATTGGGTAATAAGTCCAAAACCAAGGTGCCACGCCCATTCTTAGGTATAGCCCCCATACAAATTTACCGCCCATTTTCCACTTTTTGAATAAAAATTTGTATTATTTTGTATGAAAATACGTATTATTTATGCATGTATTCACTCCAAATTGGGTAATAAGTCCAAAACCAAGGTGCCACGCCCATTCTTAGGTATAGCCCCCATACAAATTTACCGCCCATTTTCCACTTTTTGAATAAAAATTGGTATTATTTATGAATTTATTTACTCCAAATTGGGAAAAACACTTCTTATATCATCCAATTCCAAAACCAAGATGCCACGCCCATTTTGATGTATAGCCCCCATACAAACACCGATTATTTTTGAACTTTTGTATGAAAAATTAATTATTTTCGTCTATATATTTTTAATTGTATATAAGCCACTGATGATCACACATAAACTATTCAAAGATTCGTGTGGCGGATATTTATGCTTCGGTTCCACCGAAGTTAACGTTTTTCCTTGTTTAGATATATTTTTCTAGTTAACGAAGGAGTCTTTATTTGTTTTATTAAAAATATATTTGACCAAGTTATCCTTGAAAAACCAAAAATAGTGGCAACATTAATGTCACAGCTTATTTGATGCGTTGACCTTAGCTTGGTGACATTGGTACATTTCCATTCGCCTGCGTTCGCGGTAGCGTTAAAAACTCGACAAACTAACGTTAAATCATGTACAAAAAGTATAAAAATTATAGCTTAAGCTGCATATATGCAAAAGTCTGATTACCTTTTCATGCTTGTATTGAACAGCACCAACATCCATTTGCGTGATTAAAAAAGCTATGTTTCAAAAAAAAATATAAATTTTTTAATGTTGTACAATTTTTTTACTACATAACGAAGAAAATAAACTGTTCGAACGCTAACGCTAAAACGCAATGGGAACAGTGTTCCGCGTTTTTCGATAAATTGTTAACGCGATAACAAAACGCTGCCAGTGGAAATGTACTATAACATTATTGTAGGGCCTGAATGACCACCCTCCGATGCTGGAAACCTTGATTTTGTAGAAGAATCGACATATAGAAGGGACTACTTTGATATTCTGATGCATAACATTTTCCTAAGTGGCGATACTCTTGGAATAAGAGGCCAATTCTGATTCAACCAACGTATTGATCCCAAGTGCTAGGCAGGGATTACGATGTCTTGGTCGTTTGGAACGGTCGCTAACAAACGCAACCTCAGTTATCACCTGATGTTGTTATAATTCAAAACTAATATGCATTGCTAGACATTACCATCTGTAAACCTATGATATCTAGCCAGGATTAGCTAATGGGGTGAAACCTATTCTAAATTATATAGGTTATCAACTAAACCATAAAAATAATTTAATATATTAAAATTCAATTTTTATAAAGGTTAAAGTCAATGCATTAAATAAGCTGACATACATTTTTTACCTATTTTTGGTTTTCCAAGGATAACTTGTTCAAATCTAATTTTAATACAACAAATAAAGACTCCTTGGTTAACTAGAAAAATATATCTAAAAATTGGCGTTTCAGGGTTTTTTATATATTTCGTTGTTTTGAAAATAGAGCTGTTCAAATATGAACATGTGCTGCTTGTGGATTATCATATTCAATACGCGATAAGAATAGACAAGATATCCCGCAGCGACAATATTTTTAAACACACACAGAAGTCATAACATTTTACGATCGTGCTAAGTGATGCTCAGCACTTAAGTAGCAATGCGATGACTCTTGACTCCTGCACAAATGATTAACTCTACGCCTAAAATAGATAAGCTATTTTTATATTCATATTCATTGTTAACATACACATAATATAATTTTACACATACAGTCCACTTTATAATAGAAATTGTATATAAGCATGTAATTTTCATAAATAAAATTAGTACCTTACAACTACTCAAACATGTTTGTTCTCTCCAAGTGAGATTAGAAACATTAATTTTAAATGTAAGTATATAATGCTATATTGCCATTATATATTAACATTTCTTTTGGAGTTCTATAACAGAATTCAATTGTGCACGTTATTGTGCAAGAGCAGTTAGAACTTTAAAAAAAAGAGTGCATGTTTTTACAATAAATAGCTTCATGAATAGAATTTAAATAATAATAATAATCCATACTATATTTAGAGTTCTTTGGTTACATTACACACCAGTTTTCATGAAGAAACTGCCAAAATTTGTAGTAGGTTTGTATAGGTACACCTTAAAATGGGAATAGAAAAAACCATTTGTAAGTGATCACTTCTCGACTTAGGAGAATCTAAGCTTCGAACATGGTGGCCCTATCTCTTATACTCTCCGATATAATCGTTGTCATACCACAGATAGATGGTCATAGCTTTAGCGACTGTCTTTTAAGTGCTGATCAAGAATATATATAGTATATACATTATAGGGTCTATCATGCCTCCTTCCTCAGAGTATAAAAAATAGACAAAAAATTTAAAAAAAGTAAAAACAAATTTAAAAAAATAAAATAAAAATAGAATAGCAAAAAATCAAAAAAAAAAAAAAAAAAAAAAAAAAGCTTGCAGCAACAGCCTACTACAAAGTGAATTTGTTTGTTAAATGAAAAATCTTTATTTCATCCCTTTCAAATTAATCCCCTCCCGATAAAATACACTTATGCCAACGTTTTTTCCAATCCTCGAAACATGCCAAATAGTCCCTTTCCGGTATAGCCATCAGCGCCTTCTTCAATTCAGGTTTTATCTGTTCAATTGACTCGAAACGCGATCCCCGGAGTGGTCTCTTGAGTTTTGGGAATAGCCAAAAGTCACACTGAGCCAAATCAGGCATATACGGTGGTTGCGGAACGATATTGGTTGCATTTTTGGAGAAATCGAAGCTGTTTTTCAAGAAAATTCACCATTTTTGGTACCAATCGAGACTTGACACGTTTGAGGCCCAAAACAACAAAATTGTATTAATTGATCCTTTCGATATGCCAATTTCATCAGCAATGCCTCTTATAGTTAATCGACGGTGTGCAAGCACTACTTCTTTTACTTTTTGGATGTGAGCATACTCCGCTCTTCGTCTTCAACACGTTCTCAACCTTCTTTGAACAATTTATACCAATCATATGTTGTTGATTTTGGTAGAGCTTGGTCCTCGTAAGCCTTCTTCATCATTTTTATTTCATTTATTCCATTCAGAAAACAAAATTTGATAACACTTCTCTGCTCAATTAAATCGTAAAAATCGAAAAATGCATTCTTGGTCGTTTGGTTAAACAAGCGTAAATATATTACTGATATTGACATGAAATTTGGCCCAGATGTTATTAACAGTCATGCCAACTCAAGAAACAAAAAAACTAGCCGAAAACGTTAAGCCCGCGAAGTTTAAATTGAAAATTCTTCTTACTTTTTGCCCACTCTAGTACCTCGTCGACAAACAAAATTCGAATGAAGTTGGTCCGCATCAAATTGAGAAAGAAAGACCGCTTGAGATAACCTTATATAATTGAATCATATTTCTAAATATGTTGAGCCACCTCGTGGGAGTACAAATTTGAAAAATTTTTATTTAGTGTCGACTCTAAATTCATTTTATATTAATAAATATTTTCGAGTTACTATTAAATGCTTTGGATTTTACATCAAATTATGGATCCCTTTTAACAAAACATAATTGTGAACATCTCTTTTCTCCAATAAATTTTAAAAAATAAGAAAAGGAGCACTACATTTTAACATTTTGTTAAATGTTTTTAAAAGTTAATTTTTTGTTTTTAACAATTTTAAAGTAATAAAAATACAGCACAGGCTAGAGGCAGCATGATGTTCTCGACCTTCAATTACGCAAGCCCCTTTCACCCAAAAATTTTGAATTCTCCAAATGACTTGTCAAACGGTCAGGTGAGAAGTCAAACATAAAATGACTAAATTTAGGCATAAAAATGTTAAACACAGGGCGTGATGTTTAGCAATTTTAAAAGGCTAGAGGCTTCGAGTTCTAGTTCTGGGCGAACCATTACTAAATCAAATGTTTAATTTTCATATAAACGCAAGTTTGGTTAGCCAGAGTAATTCTTCGTCTGATTTCCAAGCTGGTGTCTGATCCCAAGTAGACGAAGTTTTCTAAAACTTTTTTTGAAGATTATGTCGATGTCATCGGTACACCTTTCAAACAACTGAGAATACATTTCCTGCTACTAAATTTTAGTAGCAGCTTGACTCGATATAAAACTTTGATGTTAACTTTTTCAAAAAAGCTGTAACTAGATGTGTTGTGTTGACTTTTTGAGATTAAGTCGGCTCTAAATTGTTTATTAGTAAGACCCCTTAAGTTCTAATGATTTGTTTGTCGAAAATTATTGTTTATTTATTGTTTATAGTTAAAGTAATCGTGAGCCGATTCGAACCGAATACCTATCCAAATGCTATTAGGGCATAGTTGAGGACAGATTACGAACCAAACAATGATTTTTAAAATGCTCTTTACTGGCTTCAAGATTTAATTGGTTAGCTTATTTCTTGGAATCTAAAATAAAATTCATTTAACCTCTAAAAATATCTGTGGTTGATTTTTAACATTTTTATATTTTGCAATGAGGTGGTCCTTTATAATAATATAATATTTGTATGGGAGCTATATGCGGTGCGAACCAAACTCAGCAATTTGCTCATCATATATTTCATCCGCATTAATTATAAATTTAATTACCCTCTCTGTCGCAAATGTGTAATCTACACCCAGTTTGGCTTTACTAAATTACACTAATTATGATAATATTTTTTATTGACTTCATCATTATAATTCAAAAACTCAAACTATGTTCGAAGGGAGCTTACATATTAAAATTCGTTCATCGTAACCGCACCGATTAGCAAAAGTTTAATTTTCACGCTGACCTTATTGTCTGTAAAATGAATTTGGTTCATTTCCCATTGAACGCGAGCATATTTTCTTCATGGGCAAGGACAACGCATCGTCTTGTCGAAAGCCTCTCTTAGTATCAAAGGGTTTGGAAAAGTTATTTTCTACCCCTACAACTCGTTGGGAATTTGTTAGCATTATTATACCGAGGCAAGCGATCTTTGCTGGGATACCAAGTTTAGTCAGCATACCGTTGAAATTTTATCTTTTTGGCGCGTCGAACTCGGATTTTAAGTCGACAAATAGATGGTGTGTGTCGATTTTCTCTTCTTTTTTCTTCGTTTTTTCCAGAATTTTGCAAAGTGTGAATATTGGATCAATAGTGTAATTTTTGTTCTCAATCCTCACTGGTACTGCGGGGTCTCTTTTTTTTTGAAAACCGGGCACACAACATAACACTTCGAATCGCTATAGTCCAATTCAAATAATATTCGTTCAATATTCAACATCAGCGTATATTCTGGTCATCCTTTCAATAAATTTATGCCAAGATTCCGTGGTTGTTTGATTTCAGCAATTCTGTAGAAATGTCCAAAGTTGTTTCGAATTAGTCGGTTGCAATTTTCTCACTTGTCTGCCCAACTTGTCTCACAGGAACTTGATCGGATTACAATCCGGCGACTGAGGAAGCCATTCCATATATCCGAGTTCTTTCTGCTTTTCTTTGGGTTCGATGTAATCCTTGCAAAATTTAGAAGTGTGCTTAGGATCGCTATCTTGCTACAAAACGAATCCGCGGCCCACATAAATAATGTTGACTTTTTTTGTCCATGATACCCCCAATTTTCACAATATCATCAACTTTGTCCCCAGCAAAGCATCCCTAGACTACTATTGACCCTCCGCCATGCTTAACTGTGGCAATAACACATTAGTTTATCATGCGTAACGAACCAAACAACGAACATATTGTCGGCGTCGTTTGTTAAAAATTTCACATTTTTTTCGTCCGTAAACAAGACTTTAGACCAATCTTTTTGTTTTTTAGCCCAATTTAGTCTCTTAACTTTGTTTTGCTTGCGCAGTAAGGATTTTTGCGGCGACACATCATTTTAATCCGTAATTTCGTATTCGTCGCTGACCGTCGAAACAGATACTGGTGCCTCGCGCTCAGAATTGAGTTGTTAGCGAATTTCAGTGGCTGTGAGATAACTATTTCTCTTGCTTACAACACAGATGAACTTATCCTCTTGTTTTGACGTAGTTTATGGCCTCCAACAACGATGACGTCTCTGATTTCACTCAGTTTTGCGCTTTCTTTGTAACGCTCTCATGACAGCATTTTAAGAATTTTGAATCAAATTACTGCTCGTGTTTCTACACTCAGCTCTGCTTTCCGACCCATTTTTATAACCTGTACCCAAAGGGTAAGAGGGTATATTAAGTTTGTGCGAATGTATGTAAGAGACAGAAGGAACCAAGATAGACCATATAAAGTATATATATTCTTGATCAGCATTGGAAGGGGAGTCGAACTAGCTATGTCTGTCTGTCCGTCCGTCCGTCCGTCTGTCATGCTGTCTGCCGTATGAGAGTGATTATCTCGGAGACTATAAGAGATAGAGCCACCATATTTGAAACTTATACTCTCCTGAGTCGTCAAGTGTTCACTTGCAAACGGTTTTTCTCTAGCCCCATTTGAAGGGGTACCCCCATACAAATTTCCCCAAATTTTGGGTTTTGCATATTTATTATAATTATTTAGTATAAATTATGTCTAAGATAGTCCCAATAAAATATACAAACAAGTTTAAGATGTAGCCCCCATACAAAGATATACCCGATTTTTTAAGTCTTTAAATGAAAATTCAATTCAATGAGGTATGGTAGTAAAATAGAACCGATCCTAAGGTTCATAAAGTTTGGGTACAGGGTATCTTGCAGTCGAGCATACTCGACTTTAGCTTTCTTTCTTGTTATACATATGAATCATGAAATATGAAGTTTTATTTACATTTTTTAAAACAGATGATATTCTTTGTATGTATACAAAAAATGGAATACAAAAATGTTCTTGCCTTTTTGCAAAAAAAGATGACAATGACAATTAGAAATATAACTCTTGGAGCGAGTTTTGCACCACTGAGTTTTTACCAGCAATAGTCACTAGACGATCTACGCGTCTCCCACGGTCACTTTGTAAACAATAACAGTCTGTTACACTCTAAACAGTAGCAGAACGCACCTTCTTGAACAAATCCACCGACTTGATTGTGTAGGCTTCTAAAAAAAATTAGTGAACCCAAACTTTTGACCGGTAGTGCACATCTAATCAACTCTTCGCCGATGGTCTTAGATTACTCCCAGGGGGGACAGTTCCTCTTCTCCGCCAACCAAAAGGGCAGAGAAGTGTTTCCTCCATAGCTTTAAAGAATTCTGAATACATGATTTCAAAAAATTATTGATATATAGCTATGAACATTTAAAAAACAGTACATTATAACCAATTATACATTTTTTCTATGTATCAGTAAGTTTTACTAATGTTTCTATAATTATATATATACATATACAGCTCAAAAGCCAAATCGATATATACCGGAACTCAAACTTTACGAATTACGTGCCGAAAAATATAATGGAATGGTTAGGCTGTTAAAGCCAGGTTGTAGAACGATAATATTAATAACTGATGTTCAAACTCGTTCAAAACTGATTCCTCCATTTCACAAAGCAGTTTGGCCATATAGAAAATCAAAGACATTAATATTTGGACATATGCTTATAGAGAAAGGCCTAACCTGGTACTCTGAGCTGTTGAGATTGTCTTTATGCGAAACAAAGAACTTACAAATCAATCCGAGGAATTGTGTGGGAACAGTTTTAGCTCTTAATGGCCACCGGAAATACTTCTGCATGTACCATACAAAACATCCCGAATCTGATCGAGGCGCCAAGGTAATAAATAATTAATTAAATATAATATTAATATAATTACATATAAAACGATTTTAATATCACCAAAATTATTAAATCTAAGTAAGATTTGGTTTTTCCTGCTTTGATTTTTTTCGCTGAGATATTAATACACACACAAAGGTGTCACAAAAAAATCTCCTAAAGTTGGTTTCAAATCTCTCAAGTTTCTCATTAAAATAATGAATATGACTCACAGTTAGTCCAAACATTATTGAAAAACAGTTACTTCGGTAGAACCGAAGATGAAACATTGACACACTCACGGAACATTGCATAGATTATGTGTGATCATCAGTTGGGTAGGTAATATTATATTTCCTGAAGAAGGATGGGTGGGGGTCAATACAATCCAAATTTGTACACTATAGTGGCGTTGACACATAAAAGAATTTATGTAGTTTAAAAAAATTTAGCTAAAAATACAGATCTAAAAATAATAATTTTCTTATAATTTATACTAGCCCGATACCGAATGAATGAATCGCGCAGCGACAAATATTCGGACTAAATCACGTCCTATCTGATTGTTTTGCCGAGATAATGTAGAGTCAAATTTTCGAATTTCAATTTTATTGCTTAAAAAAACAATAGATGAAATAGCTGGGAAGTTTAATTGTAAGGATTGTAGGTCAAGTAAAACAAAACTCCATATTTGGAATTTCCGAATCAAACCCAAAATCTGGACTTTTGGTTAAAAAACGATTAGGGGGTTCACAGTGCATTGGTAGTTGTACTACTTAACTATGACAATTTTACTGTGAACGCACCTAATTGTCATAGTTGCTATATTTATCAACTCAGCATGTAATACTATTGTTAGATTTGAAAAAAGTTTTAAAAAATAACGAAAAACCTTTTCGCATAAACAACAACAGAATTTATTTCATTTCTGAATCCATTATCACGCTCTAAAACTTGTTTTTATGTTAAATTTTTACTTTTAATTTACAAATTTTCAATTCTTTTTCACTTTTTTTGTATTAAACTCAGAAAAAGGAAAACAGTTGATACTATCAAACACTAAAAACCAAGGCTGCAAACTAACAAAACTTTTACACGAAATTACACTTTGTGCCAAGTTTTCTTTTTAATACAGAAAAATAAATTTTTTTTAGAACAATTGTTACAAAGTGTAATTTAAAACAAAGATTGTTTTTTTTTTTAAATTTCTCTTTTTCTTAGATCTAATGATTTCATATCCAAAACTGGATTAAATTCAAAATCGTTTCGAAGTTGATTGAGTTATTGCTACATAAGTGAAAAAAGAGGAAAAAAAAATCTGTTTGAACCATAAGTTCAGATTTTGGGGAGTCCTCAAGATGCAATTATATTTACTCTACCATACCTACCACCCCAACTATAAGACTTCAAGCTATTTCATTTTTTATTTTTGACTATAAAATTGAAACCCGAAAATTTCTAAAATTTAGAGTTACATTATCTCGAGAAGTAAGTATTTAAGAAAAACATATTTTTTTTATATCCGCCACACATAGCATGAAGGGTATCGGAGACCCCATAAAGTAAATATATATTATTGATCAGCTCGACGAGGCAAATTGATTTAGCCATGTCCATCTGTCTGTCCGTTCGTCTTTTGCAATGCGTCTTACTCGGAATGTTTTAAAGATATAGACCTGAAGTTCGAAACATAAGTTATTCTCAGTCCTTAGAAATTTGTATGCCACACCCGTTCAGAGGCATAGCTCACATGACAGTCTACTGCCAATTTTCCAGTTTTTGTATGAAAATACTTATATCAGTTTTTTTTTTTTTGGTCCTAATTAATATGTATGTCAGTCCCAGGGTACCTCGCATAGCATTAGGTCTCCATATATACCTACCGCCCATCTTTGAGTTTTTGTATGAAAATTGCTATTATTTATGAATGTATTCACTTGCCCGAATGGTGAGCGGGCGGTCAAGAATACTACCACAGCAAGCTCAGCTTGACGTAAATGCCGTCTAAAGAGCGAGTGCTCGACGTGAAGTGAAAATCCACCCGTGAATAATTCCGCGGCAGTACAAGAATTCTGGAGGCCACAACATGATCATAAGTAGTACCAGATTCCTACATCTCGACATTCACAAGGCAACATGGCGCAGTGGCCCACGCCAAGCGAGCTACCATGCAACGAAAGTTAGATGTTGGTAGGTAAAAGTCACAGCAGACCGCCGCTGCCTTCTCAACAAGGGTCTCCCATCTACTATGAGAAAACCCTCCGGCCTCCGGCTGCATAACCGATCAGTGGTAGCGTCTCTCAAACTCATCATCTACGACAGCCAAGATTGCATTGCTACTGCAAAGAAGAATATTGCACGACAACGAACTCGAGCTGATGTTGAGCGATATAGGGAGAAACGGAGAGAGGAAAAGCGCCTGATCAGACGGAAGAAAAGAGAACTGGAAAGGCACCAAGTGGAGGAGATTGAGATGATGGGTTGCAGAAACGAGACCTGGTGATTTTACTAAAAATCAAGCGTATGACCGAAAGTTATAAGCAAGGAGCTTCGTTCTGCAAGGATACACATGGAAACATGGTAGCAGATGTTTAGGAATCAATAAGGCTATGGAGGAGCCACTTCTCTACCCTACTTGGGAGCGATGACGGGAACAATACCGCCAGCGGGAATGATGAATATCTAGGTCCCCGACCGATACTGGGATCCCTGTGTAGCCACCAGACTTTGATGAGGGCTAAGAAGTTATACAAAGGCTTAAAAATAACAAAGCGGCAGGCGCAGACGAACTACCCGCAAATGTATGCATCAACTCCTGTGCAAATTATAGATTGATGAGCGTATGCCTAATGACTGGCACCTTAGTGTCCTGTGCCCAGATAGAAGACCCTGCAGTCTGCGCAAACTATCGCGGAGTAAGTCTCCTTCCAATCTTTTATATCATCCCATCTGGCATATTTTATAACAGACTGAAACCATACGTTGGAAGTGTAGTTGAACAATACCAGTGTGGTTTCAGGCCGAAGACTTGGATCATCGACCCGATATTCACACTACGCCAAATCCTGGAGAATACCATAGAAAAACAAGTCGACACACTCCAAGAGAGGCTTCAGACAGGGCAATGCGTTGACGAGCGACTTTTTCAGTCTCCTGATGGAATACAACCAAAACAATGCCCAAACGTTGACCTGACGGGTAACATTTTCTACCAAGGAACTATACTGCTCGCATATGCCGACGACATAGTTATAATCTTCAAAAATGATCGTGCAGTCACCGGAGCTTTCTCAGACATAGAAAGAAAGTCTCGTCCAATGGCACTAACGGTGAACAAGAGCAAGACGAAGAACGTGGTATCCATCCGCAGACAGTCTACACGATGTATCCGGCCTTTGATGACAGAAAACTTTAGCTTTGAGGCTGTAGAAAACTTCGACTACCTGGGCTCAGATGTAAAGAGCGACAACAACATAAGCATATGCGAAGTACAGTTCTGTCCAGAGAAACAAAAATTAAATTCTACAAAGTGCTGATAATGCCTTTTCTTAGAAGCATGGGTCATGACAAAATCGGATAAATCGACATTAGGCGTGTTTGAGAGGAAGGTACTTCGGAGAATCTTTGGTCCACTTAGAGTGGTAAATGACATCTATATACGCACGAATGATGAGTTGTACGAGCTATATACTGACATCGACATAGTCAGGAACATCCAATACAAAAGGCTGTCCTGGGCTGGTCGCCTGTGTCGGACGGATACAGTGTCTCCAACAAGTAAAGTTTATAAGATGTGAATCAAATCGGAGGGGCGCGGCAGAGAGAACGTTCGCCGCAGAGTTGGGAGGACTAGATCTTGGAACACATCGGCAAGATCGGTATTACAAACTTGTATATTGTACCACTAGATTACCTCCGCTGGTGCCAAACCTTACTTGTTGCAACAAATAGGCTGAAGCGCAATTTATATTATATATATATATATATATATATATATATATATTCACTCAAAATTGGAAAAAAAAACCAAAGTGCCACGCCCATATATACCGCCTATTTTCAAATTTTTGGGTGCAAATTATTAATACATATGAATATATTCCCTCCAAACACTTTTTATGTAATCCTATGTAAACACCACCGATATGATAATGATCGGGCCACGATAACATACAATCCCAGTATTTGATATTTTCAAGAAAATTATTGTTATGTTTATTTTTCGATTAAAATTGAATATCAATATTGTGTACAAACTTGGTTTGTTTTAGACCATAGACCTCTACCCATCTCATCTCCAAGTTCTATCTAAGCCTTTTATGATCACACATAAACTATTTAAACATTCCTTATTTTTAATTCAAATAATATTAAGATTAAACTTATTATTTCTGATTTAGTTTTTTAAAACAATATATTCATACATCGTCCACTTCAAAATTAAAAAAAAAAAAAAAGCGTCAAAATTTCGAGTATTAAGCATCACAAAGTCATCGTAAGTTTCATAAAGATCCAACCAAGACCGTCCATCTGTCCGTCCATTTTTAGCTTTTCTCACGTAGTTTACTTATTCATTCCAATTTGTTGGCAAAGACTCCAAACAATCCTACCGCATGTTTTCTAATTTTAAAATGAAAAACAAATTATGTGAACATATTTATTTTATCATTATCAGGATCGGGTCACTTTAGCTCATAGCACATTTTGTGACACATATTTGTACATGGGTAGATTTTCACAAAATCATTAAACAAAAAAAAAAAAAACAAAAACGTAAGTGGCCAAGAAAGAACTTCGTGATTGGATGGGTGGGGTCAATGGTAGGATACAAACCAAGTTTAGACACAATATTGATATTAAATTGTACGTCAACATATAAGTATAATATATGTAAAATATATATGTATATATATATGTATATATATATATTTTTTGAAAATATCAGAAAATTAGAGGTAAGTATATATAGGGCTATACGTTATAGTGGCCCGATCCGTATCATCATCATCGGTGGTATGTACTTAGGATGATATTAGATGCGTTTTTATACCCTGTACCCAAAGGGTAAAAAGGGTATACTAAGTTTGTGCAAATGTATGTAACACACAAAAGGAGGCTAGATAGAACCTATAAAGTATATATATTCTTAATCAGTATTGAAAGGGGAGTCGAACTAACTATGTCTGCCTCTTCGTCTGTTATGCTGTCTTCCGTATGAAAACGATTATCTCGGAGACTTTAAGAGTTAGAGATCCATATTTGAAACTTAGACTTGCCTAAGCCGTCAAGTGTGCACTTACAAACGGTTTTGTCTAACCCCATTTAAAGGGGTACCCCTATACAAATCTACCCCAAAATTTTAGATTTTTGCATAAAAACGCCATTGCTTTTTAATCTAGGAAGTCTAAATTTAGTATAAATCCCAATAAAATATCCCAATATGGGTAGGGCCAAAAAATTTAAGGTTTAGCCTCATACAAATTTATAGTTTTCAAGTTTTTGTCTAAAATACAATAAGGTGTATTACGAAGATAGGACTTAACTTAAGGTACATAAAGATTGTGTATATCTTGCAGTCTCTTGTGGGTATCTTGCAGTCGAGCATACTCGACTTCAGCGTTCTATCTTGTTTTTACTCATTTTGATGTGAATGCCTTTATAAATAAAAAATAATTTTAACTTTTTTTTTTTTTTTTTTTTTTTGGAGAAATGGCGAAAAAGAGGAACCAAGAGAAACTTGGTTTGGAGTGTAATGAGTTAAGGAGATTGGTTTTTGTGGCGGCTGACAATAAGCACGCCTTATTAAAAATTTAAACGAGTTTTAACACGTAAAACAATTAAATTCAAAAGAAAATACCTACTAATACTGCTTTAGTAATATACCCGACATTTCATTGGATAAGCACAAAGCAAGACGTACTATATATAACACACCGGAAGAAATTACATATAGACGTGCTACTGCAGCTTACCTGTTTGACTGGTAAGATTCGACTTAGTGAATCAAGGATATGATGAGTGATGATATCACCGGAAAGTAAAAGGTGGTATAATTTTTATAACAAAAACGAGACAACAATAACTACCGTAGAGTGCCTACTTGAGGAAACTAAAACTGGTAGCTCACCTATTAGCGTTTACAATCAGAAGGAGGTTACTTAGTCGAAATCTACATCTACTGCGGTAACGTAATTTATATAGCCGAGTCTAAGGTAACCTCAATCTTTCAGTGAAATTTCATGAGGCAATATACAGCTTGTTTATACCGTTTAATTAAGGCTAAACCACCAAGAAGACCGCATGTTACACTAACGTGTTCACTGTTAATATTTAACTGCTAAAATAATCGAACTAATTTTGTCTCGTAAATTTAGTAATTGAAATACATGAGTATTTTCCCAGTCTTGGACAAAAGACTAATATAATATAGACACATTCAGGATATAAAATTTAAATAATATAGTAAAAGAAATTCTTTGTGAATATTCAGTTTGATATTATTGTTTGAGTTTGACTAATATTTCATCAATCGTAGCTATTTATGCTCTAATTCATATTGATATTTAATCATTGATATTACCATGTTGCATTATGAATAGGATTCTTTAGTGAATTAATTTTAAATAAAGAACTAGAAGTTAAAAGAGATAGTTTATATGTGAGTTGGTAAGGAAGAGAGAATTCCGAGTTTGTTAATAATGCTTGATTAAATAGAGCACTCGGGTTAAGAAGTGGTACAGTTTTTTAAGCCTATATGATTAGGTAATTCAATTGTCGAAAGACAAACTTTTTTTTCAATTTAATTGGCATAAATTTATACTCTTCATTCTTTTTAACACACCTATGACTAACTCTAATAAAGTAATATTTTTTTGTTATTTTTTTATAGTAATTTAATATTGTGTAAGTTTTGTACAGATTTAGCATATATGCAATGATTTAGCTTTCTTTCTTTGTATTAAAGTAAACCATAAAAATAGGATAAGCTATTATCTTTAAAATGTTATTATGAATTGTGTATAATTTCATTTGAAGGGGTGGGTCGTCGGAGTTTGATGGATATAATAATGGTAAAATGCACACAATTTTAAGGGGTCGCAATTTTATTCCTAATTGGTGACGATTGGAAGGATGGGGTAAGAGGGGTTAATAACAGCTTTAAACCCAAATCTAACTTTATCTTCTACGAGTATGGTACGCATACCAGGTGTGAGTTATACTATTCAAATTTTGATAAGTATCGGTGGTCGAACCCATCCTGAAGAGACTGAGCTATTGCGCGGAAGACCGGTAACTAAGGGCGGCCGTTATCGGCAGGTGGAATGCAACAGTGTCACAGAACTTCGAAAGATTTCATTGTTTGCAGACAATATTTCCAATATCTGTAAGGGGTTGTCATCACAGCTGAACATTTTCGGAAACTTTTTTAGACGTTTCATTTTCATATTTTATTCAGATTTTATATGATCCAACCTACAAAAAGTTTAATTTATTTCAAAAGAGAAATAGATTAATCTTGAATTTGTGATCGAACTTTTTAAATTAAACCAAAGAAAATTTAAATAAATTCTCTGCCAAACAAATAAACTCGCATGACAACTCTGCTAAGTGCAAAAGCTAGTGTCGGAAAATTATGTATGATACTAGCGATAATTGCATTAGATCACAATTTTTCCCATCACTACTCTCCATCAACTGCAGAGCACTTATGCCAGCGCTTGATCTATTTTTGGAATGGCCATCAGAGCCGTCTTCAATTTTTTTCATAACCTTCTTTCGGATGTTAAAGCCATAAAATCGAGGAAGCCATATCAGGTGAATTTGATGACTGTTGGATGGTTTTCGTTTCGTTCGTGGTCAAAAACTCACGGAAAATAATAAGTTAGTTAATAATACCGGCAGATATAGTCGGGGGTGGCCTAATTGCTGTGCAAGTACCTGTAAATAGAAGACACTCGACCGTACACCCAGCAATAAGAAAAACGTGATTATATTGTTTTTATTTAAAAAATGAAAAGAGCGCACTCAACTCCGTTTTTTATATAAATTATTTAAACTTTATCAATTTTAAAAGGTTTGATTCGAAGCAGGGTGGGCAGCTTTCACGCTCGCGTTAATTTTTCAACTAAGTCTTAATCTAGAGAGAGCAAGAGAGAAGGCGAGTGGCATCATGAGCGCGCAATTTGGAGCAAAATAAAGTACACTACGAATTCAAATTTGGCGGTAACATCCCGACCGCTTCGCAGCCTCATTGCAAAGTAAATCTCATAATTCATTTGACATTCCGTTAAAACCATAAAAAATCGATTAAAAAAATATTTAAAAAATACCTGTTACACATCATTTGACGTTGATAGACCGTGTGCAGTATTTGTATTAAATTATATTTTAAAATAGTAAACAAATTAAAAATATTCTTAAAAATTTAGAAATTCGCGGTCCGATTTGAACCAATTTTAAACTGAAGATTTGGCATGATATAAGAAGCATTTGTACCATATTGGAAGCCATTCGCTTTATAAATACATTTTTTTCTTATAAGAACTTGACAAAATGTTGTCCTTTTGTATGGAATTTATACCTAAAAGTGGGCGTGGCACATTGATTTTAACGTAGAAAGTACACAGGATCTAGAAAACCTTAAGTTTAAAATTTCAGCTTAATATCTTTAAAACTGAGCGAATAAATCGCGCAGCAACAAACCGACGGACATGGCCAAATCGACTTGTCTCATCGAGCTGATCAAAAATATTTATACTTTATGGGGTCTCCGATGCCTCCTTTAATGCGTTACAAACTTTCCGACAATCTGAATATACTTGTTTACACTAGTGTAACAGGTATGATAATAAAAAGTTTAAAAAATAAAAAAAAAAAAAAATACTATTAACAAAAAAGATCAAATTTTTGTCGTGCTACCACAATCCACCTCAATAGTTCGCTACCCCAAAGACAACATCCAAAAATGGAGAGTTGGGGGCGACGACGCGTCGTCCTCGATGCCTCTTCTTAAAACTTGTTGGCCTTTAAGCTCAGCTTCGTGTGGCTGAATTTGAAGGCGATGCAGCTGCGTTCCTTGTGCCAAGCGTTGAACAATACGGCCCAGAGACTTGTTGAGATCATTTTGCGTTTATCAGAGCTGCTCTATGAGAAAAGTATTCCCGAACTAAGTGAGTACTGGGAAACTCACTTTCCTCTAGCAGTTTAATTTCGAAGTTAACTCTGATTTCTCCTTGACAGTCGGTTGCTCAATGGTCAATAAACGCCTTTTGCAAAATGCGGGATTAACCGGAAAAAAAATAAGCTACCTTGCTGTATGTGCCTTTACCTCCGCTGTGCCTTGTTCAGGCCGACTATTCTTTACGTGGTAAACTCTAGAAGAGCTTCCCGCAATTCCCGAATGCTTTTTCTGACAGATTTTTCACACAAGAGATTTGAGATCATCCAACAGTAATTTTGTGTGACAACCCTGCAAACGTCACGACATATATGTACATTTTCTTTGAAGCTTTGGCTTAGCCGAAGATAACGTTTTCTTTATTTTCTTTATATATTACCAACAAACATTATATATATGTACTTTTTTTAGAGAATGGCTAAAATGACGAAGCAATTGTTGAAAAGAAGCGATGATCCAGAAGTGGGAACGTTTCTTCAGGTCGACTACTCTGACGATTCTGATATGGAGCCCAAAATTATACTGGAAGAAAATTTGTTGGATGGAGTAAGCAACTGGCTTGATCGCTTATTTGAAGGAACAACTCATAGATATTACATAAATTATTGGCCCGACTTTTCAACCAAATAAAATTAAAGCAATTAACATAAAAAAAATAACTTAATCAGCATTCAATCTTCGAATCTAGTCACAATAAACATATAACGATTTATCCTGCAATGTTCGTTTTTTTATTTACAACATAAAATACTAAGCATTTTCTTGCAGCTACGCTTTCGCATATGAGTTGAAACAATAAATAATTTTAAATTTACATTTGAAAAAATGAATAGTCTAATATTAGCTATATTGTATTGTATGTGGTAAACTGTCACATCCGGTTTTAGCATACATTTCCGTCTGCTTTTTTGATTTTTGTCAAGGATGTTGGTCTCGACTCGACTATAAAAAAATTAAAATCTTTTATAATACATAATTCCTAACCTCTTTACACCGTGTTCTACATCTCGATTTAGATAACATATTTCGGCATGAAAATGATTTAGAGGTATTGATTTCGATAGAGATAAAAACTATTCGTTTTAAAATTTTGGTTCGAAATAGCTAAATTCAACTACATTTTATTTTTCTTTCGAGTTAAATTGTAGTATTGTACAATTTTGATAATATTACGTGTAATTATAATACAATGGGCCTGACCTGGTCTAAGTGACGGCATGTTCAACTGCACCATTCATTTAAACCATAGGTATTCATGTTATCCAGTGCGCTTTTTCACTGACAGTATTTGCTAATTTTTGAACTGAAAACATAGGGCACGAAATTCTGTTGCTTAAGCTGGCGCTAAAGTTGGCGGTCATTACTAGTGAGCGAAATGTTCGCCAATTGGAAAATACAACCATTTAGACCGATATCAGGCTGTGAGTCGGGGCACAGTCGGCCAACCTGGCGGCCTATCAAAAATTCTCCAACGCGATGTAAGTCATCTTGGCTTGGATTAAAAGTTTTTAGGGCATATTTTCTTTTTTGGTTTTATTTGCAAGTCATTTCTGCTTTGGTTTAATATTCATAGGGCATTGTTACATTAGTTTAATATTTTTGAATAGTTTTCACTTTGGTGCAATAATTGTTACTGGGGTTTAATAATTATAGGGTATCGTTATAGTGTAACACTATACAGCCATAGTCAAATGTTATTACACAACCAAATTTTTTTTGCACATTCAACTTCCTTCCTTCTTCCTACTGTTGCTATTGATGTCAGATATGTAATAATAAGATATGTTGTTGTAATCCTTGATCTATCCTGAATCGATCGATGTCTTATTGGGAAAGATAACGGTATATCGAACCGAGATTCAAGCGAATGAAGTAATGAGTAGCAACCGTCAAAAGTTATTACACACATTTTTTTTGCATCAAAAGTAATTACACAAAACTTAAACTTGAATATCTTGGTCACTATTGAGATAGCAATGAAATCTTATAGTGTAGGTTGTAGGTCTCTTCGAGTAGAAGAAAACGGTATGCTTAGAATATATGCTTAGAACCCATAAAATCTGGATCTAGGGTCAAAGAACAAATGTTCCCTATTTTTTCACTTAAAGAGCAATATCTCTGTAAATTACAAACCGATTTTATTTTTTTAACACGTTTTAGAAAGAAAAAACTTTGCCCTTTTGAGGGCAATGACATTTTTATGACATTTTTGATCGTACCTCTGTGTATTTTCAAGACAAACGCAATTTTTCCCATTTTTTTTTTTCAAACCATTTAAGGTTATCGTAGTTTGGTTAAACTTTTTTGTTTAAAATCTACTTCTTAAAGTACTCAGAACTACGAGTAAAATGATTGTTTAATGATAAAAATCCGACAATAATTGACCAAGTTATTTAACTTTTTCTAACATATCATTGCTATCTCAATAGAGGCCAAGATATTCAAGTTTAAGTTTTGTGTAATTACTTTTGGCGCAAAAAAATTTGTGTAATAACTTTTGACGGCCGCTACTCATTACTTCATTCGCTTGAATCTCGGTTCGATATACCGTTATCTTTTCCAATAAGACATCGATCGATTCAGAATAGAGCAAGGATTACAACAACATATCTTATTATTACATATCTGACATCAATAGCAACAGTAGGAAGAAGGAAGGAAGTTGAATGTGCAAAAAAAAATTTGGTTGTGTAATAACATTTGACTATGGCTGTATTTATATTGTATTATTACTTTAGTTGTATATTTGTTGGGTAATATTACTTCGTTTTAATTTTTGTAGGGTTTTATTACTTCGGACTAATATTTTTAGGTTATTGTTTTTATACCCGTTACACATAGTGTAAACGTTTATATTCAGTTTGTCCAAAAGTTTGTAACGCATTGAAGGAGGCATCGTAGACCCCATAAAGTATATATATTCTTGATCAGCTCGATGAGACGAATCGATCTAGCCATGCCCGTCTGTCCGTCTGTTTGTTGCTATGCAATTTATTCGATGAAGGTATAAAGATAATGAGCTGAAATTTTTAACTAAAGCTTTTCTCGGCAACAACTATGTTAAGTTCGAAAATGAGAGTGCCACGCCCATTTTTAGATATAGCCCCCATACAAACTTATCGATTTTTTTCGATTTTTTGTTTAAAAATAGTAATTATTTATGAATGTACTCGCTCCCAATTGGGTAAAAACATTTATTTTGTCATCCAGGGTCAAAATCAAGACGCTACGCCCATGTAACGGGTTTTTCAGCTTCGGTTCCACCGAAGTTAACGTTTTTCCTTGTTTTGGATTGAAAGGTGAGATAAGGCAAAAATTACTTTGTCTATAACTTTCTGAAAAATGGTAAAAAATAATTCAAATTTTGCAAGGATGTACTTTTCCATACGGAGATCCGCGTAGTATTCTTTTCTCAATTTTTGCTTAAGTCGACTTAAGCACTTTTTGCTTTTCACCACAGAATTGTAGGGTATTTTTACTTTGGCAAAATATTTGAAGGGTATTTTGAGTTTTGTTTAATATTTGTAGGTTATTATTCTTTGGTTTTATATTTGTAGGGCATTGTTAATTTGGTGTAACTTTAGTAACATATTTTTGTTTAATATATTTGCTCTTCACGAAGATTTTTGCATAAATATCACATTGACTCTTTTCCCAAGCGGCGATTGGACCATGCTCTGTGAGGTACTTTACATTTCTTCATAACGTTCACGGTCGTATTTGGTAAAGCTATATTTCTTTAAAACGTTTATCTTTTTACGATTAGAGCGTCTATGATGAGTCTTGTACAAATCATTTGAGCGAACAGACACAATTAAGTTTGGTTTAATATATGTAGAGTACTTATCCTTTGGTTTTATATTTTTAGGGTATAGTCCCTTGGTTACCGTGTGGTGTACGGGCTGTCAAGAATATCACCACAGCGGGCTTAGCATGACGTAAGAGGCATCTAACGAGGCAACCCTTTGCTGACTTTGCCGACTTTTATGCGGTCAGGAACATGATTATAAGTAGTACCAGATTCCTACACCTCGAAATTCACAAGGCAACATGACGCACGCTAAGCGAGCTACCATACAACGAAAGCTAGATGTTGGTAGGTTAAAGTCACAGTAGACCGCCACTGCCTTCTCAACAAGGGTCTCCCATCTACTCTGAGAGAACCCTCCTACACTAAACCTCGAAGGCAGACATAGTACGATGAGGAATGTCGCATTGCTACTGCAGAAAGAATATTACATGACAAAGGTCATGTCAACCAATTGGCGGTGACATTAACTACAAATTCATGTCGAAGAAGACTAAAGCGACTTCACCCAAGCGACCTGTGGCATCGTTAATGTTTATGTTTATTCTTTAAAGTCCTTCTAACTTTGAGTTACTTTTGACTTAACGTCACCCTGTCAGTTAATCATTTCACGTCATAACTATGTTTCATAGCTATTGATTTAGCTGATTAACATGTTTTCGATGCGGAGGGAGGTTTAGTGAGTAAGAATCTCACACTATCACCTGCACGGTGGTGTCTTTGAAGATTCCCCCTACGCGAATAATCAAAAAAAAAAAAAAAAAAAAAAAAAAGTCGGGAGAAACACGAGCTGTTGTTGAGCGATATAAGGAGAAACGAGGCCCGCTAATACACATGGAAACATGGTAACAGATGTTCAGGAATCACTAGAGCCATGAAGGAGCCAATTCTCTACTCTAATTGGGGGCGATGACGGGAACAATACCGCCAGAGTTTTTTTAAGACCGGTGTACCGGTTCGATGTACGCATCAACTCTTATGCAAAATATGGACTTATGAATGCATGCCCAGCGATTGGAGCGTGAGTGGCTTTGTCTAGTCCTTAAGAAAGAAGACCCTTCAATCTGCGCAAACTTTCGCGGAAAAGTCTCATACAAATCGCTTATAAAATCCTATATGGCATATTGTGTAATAGACTGAAACCGTACGTAGCAATTATTGTTGGACAATACCAGTGCAGTTCTAAACCGAAGAAGTCAACCACTGACTCCATATTTACGATAAACCAGATCGTGGAGAAAATCGCAGAAAAGCAAATCGACACACACCTCCTATTTATCGACTTCAAGGCCGATTTCGAGACGCCAATCAGATTAAAGTTCTTCGAAGCAGTGACTGAACTTCGTGTCCCTGCAAAAATCGTTTGCCTCTGTATGATGACGCTGACAAACACTCAAAGCATTGTCAGTGTCGGCAAAAATCTCTACGACCGCTTTGAGAGGCTTCAGACAGGGCGATACGATTTCGTGCGACTTCTTCAATCTCCTGTTAGAGCACATTCTGAAAAAATGCTCACACGTCGATTTGAAGAGCAATATTTTCTTACAAGAGACTATGTTGCTCGCGTATGCCGATGACATCGACCTCATTGGCAAAAATCCACGTACAATGAGCTGGGCTTTAACAGATATTAAAGAGAATTCCCACAAGATGGGACTAGCGGTGAACGAAAGTAAGACGAAGCACTTGGTATCTACTCGCAGATCATCAACACGACCTAAAGATTCTGTGACTGTAGGGAATTTCACCTTCAAGGTTGTAGAAAACTTCGTCTAATACCAGCTTAGAAATTAGACGATTAATTGGTCAGGCTTACCGATGCTTCTTTGGTCTCAGTAAGCAAATGCGAAGTAGAGCCTTATCCAGAACAACGAAAATCAAACTCTACAAGACGAAAATTTTCCCAGTCCTGATGTATGGCGCAGAAACATGGGTCATGCGAGAGGCGGACAAATCGGTGTTCGGAACATTTGAGAGAACAATTTTTTGTAAAATCTTTGGACCTGTCAGAGTGGTCAACGAGTGCTGTATTCGCTAAATCACGAGCTGTACCAGCTATATAACGACATTGATATGGTCAGGCGCATTAAGTATAAACGATTGCACTGGGCTGGTCACGTGCTTCAAATGGATGAACTGGCTCCAGCGAGACAAGTGTAGGAAAAAAAACGTGAACGAAAGGGGCACGACAGCGAGGACGACCGTCGCTGCGTTGGAAGGATTAGGTCCTGGAGGACTTCCGGAGGATGCCCAGGCTTAAAATAAGCTGTAATGGCCATACATATAGTTCCCTTGTTCCGCAAAAAAAAAAAAACGACTAAAAGAATATAATACACTGTCCGCAAGCGCGTACACAAAGACTTTCATCCTTTACATATTCATTTGCATCGCACATTCGTTAATGATAGACAATAGAGATAGAGAGAACAACTATTTTCGGTTACTTAGATTAGATAGGAACAAGTTTTTTTTTTTTTTGTATAGCTTCTAAGACCTCGTCATAATCTGGTGGCTCTTCAGGAGGTCCGTCATCGGTCTCAACTTCCTCCAGCTCAAACATTTCTAGGTCTTTCTTTTTGCGTTTGAAAAGTCCTTTTTCCTCTCTCCGTTTCTCTCGGTATCTATCAACAAGACCTCGTGTGGCTCCCCCACTTGCAGGGTTTGCATATAGACGATATTTTTCTCTGCCGTACCAATACGACACTCCGCATCGTACAAGTTACAATCAATATTATAATGCTATCCAGGTTTGAGAGAATGCAGAAAAACTAGATTCGCATCCACAATTCAATATCCGCATCCGTATTATTTTCCGGAGGATTCGCAATTTTTACTTTTATTTAAAACTAACGTAAACTCGTAAATTTACGACAATTAAAAAATAAGATAAGCGAAAATCCTAACTAATTGACCAGTTCTACCAGGGATCTGTTATTCACTCAGTGGACACTGATGGAGTACCCGAAAACTCTCATCGCCCAAGGATCTTTCCCTAGCATCAATGTGCAACCAGAAATGACCTCAGCTCTGGTCCCTTCATCTAGCCTTGTTCAGTGTTATATCCTCAATAATCGAAATATTACATCTTTTCGATGCATCTCTTGCCTTAATTGGTGCCATTTATTATCCTGCACCAACCTAAACACACGCAGAGATTGGTCTCCCATTGACATCCTCTAGTGACTTTATAATCTTAAGCGAAGATAGAGGAAATAGTGTGGGCTCAGCTTTTATTATAAAGTAGGAGGTAAATTATACCATCACACTACCCATAAAACCTGATCCTTTAACTCCAAAATGACCCTCTCAGGAAATTTTTCCATGCAATATTTACTTTAGATATGAAATTTTTCCATGCAATATTTACTTTAGATATGAAGGAGTTGCGCCATGCCAAATACTTACTTATTTTGTTATACATAATTCAGAAATTGAACAGACTTTATTCATCAATTAGTTTTTTTTTTATTAAAATCCATTTTAAGGGCTTTTTAAAGCATTCCTCCGACGAAATTGTCAGTGTAGTTAAAAACACTTGTTTCGAAGTTCGGTGTAGCCAAAACTCTAATGTAAGTGTTTTCGGTGTCACCCCTGTATACGTACTTTGTATCACTACCACTTTTACGCATAGCCCCATACGATCCTATAAATCTTCAGTATAAATTTGGCTGTTTTTACCCAACTTTCATACAAAAATTCGAAAACGGGCGATAGATTTATATGGGGACTACACTTAAAATAGGGCGAGTCACTTGAAATCTAAACTACTTAGGACCAAAAAAAAATAAACAAAAAGGTATTTTCACACAAAAACTCGAAAATTGGCGTTAGATTTGTATGGGGACTATATGGTATTTTGGTTTCTTCACTTTAACTGCGTAAAGCTGAGAAAAACTAAAGTTTCGAATTTCAGATATATCTTTAAAACTGAGCGAATGAAACATGTAACTATAGGCAAACATACAGGTATATTTACATAAATGATATTGTGAACTGCTTTCACAACTCAAGGTATTTGTTATATGATGATGACTTAAAACTTTTTAAAGCTATAAATGATTTGTCCGACTGCACAAGCTTTTAAAATGATAATAATAATGTTGCTACTTGGTGTAGTTAAAATGTACTTTTTCTTAATTTAAATAAATGCTTTCATTCTCGTATAGTAAACGCTTAGTACCTTTATCCACTTCATTTATAATAGCGGGCAAAACGTTAGCAACTAAAACAGAAATTCTAGATCTCAAAGTAATTTTTGAATCTGTTTTTTTTTTAAAGAAACATCTCGACTGCATCATACCCAAAGCTTTCGATATGCAGGCTTTTGTCAAGCGTCACTTATCGCAATTTAATGATCCCTATACTCGGCTACTCTTTTACTCTACTTTCGTTTGTTCAAAACTGGATTATTCACCGATTATATGAAATTCATCAGCTGTGGTTCATATCAAAAAACTTAAACGATCTCAAAAGAAAATTTTCAAATTAATGCCTATTAACTTCATTGATCCATTGCCAAGTTATAATAGTAGATGCCATCTTTTACATCTGTCCATCCACTCTTGAATATCGTAGATAATTGCAACATTGCTTTTTATCAATAATCTTATTGCAGGCACAGTTTATTGCTCAGCATTGGTACAGCTGCTTTGCTTCAATGCACCTACAAGAGATTTGAGTAATTTTTACCTTTTGCTGTTGGCTTGCATTTAACGGTGCACGCTTGTGCAGTCTCTAAACAGAGCTTAATTATTTAATTATTTCTCCGCATCATTACGTGCGCTTTGTTTTTTTTTGTGTGAGCGATAAAAATATTTCTAATTTAGGTTAATTTCTCAGTTAGAGATCTTGAATTCATAAACGAAAAAAATAAATAGACTGATATGGCTAGATCGACTCGATAATACCCGTTACCATTTTGTCAGTAAGTTTGTAACACATTAAAGGACACATCGTAGACTCTATATAGTTTCTATTGATCACCACGAGTCGATCTAGCCAAATAGCAACTTTTTATAACTAATTGTGACGGATATAAAAAAGTTGCTATTTGGTACAAACCTATTCCAATTTTCGAAGATTTTGTAAAAAAAACTTGTTCGTCATTCTAACTAGAAACAATTTAATGTAGATGATCACATAAAACATCACGAATTTATGATTCAGATTAACTGAGTTTACTTGCAGCAGCGTTCTTTTTTAAACTTTCTATGTTAGTATGAATGCAAAGACAAATCGTAGTTTAATTCAACTTTTTAATATATCGTTAAATTGAATTCTTCCCGAACATTTATGCATATATATCGCGTTGACTCTTTTCCCAAGCGGCAATTGGACCATGCTCTGGGCGGTACTTTACATTGCAACCGTCTTGTTCAAAGCGGTTATCGTCACGAAGCTCTTCATAACGTTCGCGGTCGTATTTTGTAAAGCCCCATTTCTTTGAAACGTAGATCTAGAAATAAGTTGTGATGAGTATTAACGTTCATAGATCTAAAAATATAATAAGTTTACCTTTTGACGACCAGGGAACTTAAACTTTGCACGACGAAGAGCTTCAATGACCTGAGCCTTGTACCGATCACTTGAGCGAACAGACATAATTGGCTGTCCGATGCGTACACGAGCTACTGTGCCTTGTGGTTTTCCAAAAGCCCCACGCATTCCAGTCTGAAGCCTTTAAATATATGCAACATTAATTAGCAAAATAAATAAAATTCGAATAATGGTACAAAAGTTTCTATTTTCAGATTAACAAATAAATTTTAATCAATAATTATTCATATCCCAGTGCTCTTAAAGTAATTTTCATCATATAGAAACTATTTTTGTACTACAAAAGCTAATTTCTACAACTTACCTATCGGCTCCGGCACACGATAACATTTTATTGATGCGAATAACGTGGAATGGGTGAAGACGCATACGGATGTGGAATTGATCCTTACCGCAGTACTTAACCAAGTATTTGTTACAACAAATACGACCGGCTTCCAGAGCTTCACTGCTCAACTGCTCATACTCATCGGACACTAAATGAACACAAAGCGGAAAATCTTCCACGGTAGCCTTCTTTCGTCCTAAATCAAAAATACGAATTTTTGGATCAGGAACACCACGACAGAAGCGTGATTTTGGATACGGCTTATTCTTGCAGTACCGATAGCTTAAAAAAAAAAAAAAGGAATAGTAATAAGTTTAATTAGCACTTGTAACACTTACCATCTTGCTGGACGACGACCCATTGTGACCTGTAAAATAGCGGGTGAAACAAAAAATACTGTTAATAACAAGAAGTCCAAAGTTATTTCATAACAAAATGAAGTCCTAGTAAACTTTTAGTTCATAAAATGTATAGATGTTTACGGATAAATTCTTGGTTTTTTACAAACGACACACACCTTTCGTTAAGAGGCCAAAAACAAAAGGAAGTTGTACGTATTTGACAATCAAAGTGTTGCAAAATTGCAAATGTATTTTAAGCAGTGTTGAAAAATTCAGTGTTTAATACTAGTGTTTAAAACACAAACGGCATCCGGTTGACAACTTTATAATTTCAAGTAGTAAAACATGTTCGACTGGCACAATGAAATTTTTTATTTTTTAGTAAGTATAACCAAAAATAGAAGAGCAAATAGTTAAAACTTAACAAAAGTTTCACAGGTTTCCCAAATTTTACGTAACTCTTGTTTTTTCAGGTACGCAAGTAAACTTTGAGCGTTTATTGAGCGTAAAGTTCAATATGTTCGGTCATACCATTTTAACTTATTTTTCTGTTTTTAATCAAAACACGTGATTTCATTCCTAGTTTCCACGAAATTTATATATATATATATATATATATATATATATACATATATGTATATATAAAATATTTAATATATGTTATCGGTGCAATCGGTTATCGGTTTTATCAATATAATGTTTTTGTTATTCATCAAAAACAGCTGATGTATAAAAAAAAGTTTGATTTCAACCACTCTGGACCAGACTTAGTGGATCAGACGCTAACCGCCACTGAAACATCTCTGCATCAGCAGTGACTAGACAACCCAGTGGACTGTGTTAGTTCTGCAGCATAATGAAACATTTTAATTTTCAGTTTATTCAAAAAACGATGGGATTTCTTTGTGATCCCTAAAGTTGACAAGCAAGTATCCACCATTAGTCTGTCAGTGACCGTCCCATATGATTCTTGATACTAAATTTTGATGTGGAAATTATTACATTATCTAGTCCATTCGTTTGAGTTTTGCTATAAATAAAAGAAATAGCATCCTTTAATGGTCATCCCACATTTATCCATGTATGTACATACATAATTTACATGTGTAATAACTTGGAATGAAACCTAATTTCTCAGCGACGTCAACATTTTATTTATTTTTTTATAGAATGGTAATATTTTGTGAATTTCACTACCCATTCTTTTAGCAGTGTAGTTAATGAACAAGTTACTTTTTAGGATGCTTATACCATTGCCAAGACCTGAAAAAATGTGAATATATAGCAGATACCTGCCGTGTGCTACCACGTTGTACGGGCGTTTCGGCTGCTCTTTCAGCTCTTTTCCGTTTCGCATCTGCTGTGTTTTGTGCAATTTCAGTTCCTTTTCATTTTCTATTTTTTTAATTTACTCAAAATATACTGGGGAAAGCTGTCAGATGTTTATTATTTTTGTTTTTTGTTTATGTTAAAAAAGCAAAACATAAATGAACCGAATGTGCCTAATGCATTATTTTAATGGTCTAAAACTCTACTTGCATTGTTTTCTTTTAAATGCAACCAGTTTGGGGCTCATTGGCTGGACGGTTTCAACATATAGAGTAGACATAGAAACATACATTCATTTTTATATATATAGATAGATAGATAGAAGATAGAATATAGAAGATAGAAGATAGAAGATAGAAGATAGAAGATAGAAGATAGAAGATAGAAGATAGAAGATAGAAGAAGAAGATAGATAGATAGAAGAAGATAGATAGATAGATAGATAGATAGATAGATAGATAGATAGATAGAAGAAGATAAAAGATATATATATGTATATGTATGTTTGTTTAAAAAAAACACTTTTAAAATAACATATGTACGTACGTATGTATATACATATATAATGATTATAATTATAATAATAATTATTATATAAATATACAAACTGAGCTGTCCGGCCTTGCTCAGGTCATGTACATACACCAAATTTCAATTGTGTTGGTGCAACGCCCACCGCCCTTATTTCCAATGGATTATACTTTTTCCGGTGTAGTAACATGCATGGTACAATAAAAGAAGGTATCGCCACTGCTCGTTTCTATGTCAGCGTTTGGTTTCTTATTTATTTTCAGTATGAATGCGAACGTCGTAGCGATAGGTAGAGTGTGTTCGGCTACCGACGGCCAAACACAATTTTCGTTTTTTTTCTCAAAACCAACAACAAACTACATGCATTTATATTTTCTGCTCTCTCTCTCTTAACTATCTCTTTCATACACACGAGCAACGAACAAGTTGCTTATTTGATAAAGTAGCGATACCTTCTTTTATTGTACCATGGTAACATGTATACCGAATTCCATTTCTCTTGTTCAGTTTATTATATTCAGTTGTATACATTCTATGGTTGACACGTCCGCCTATTTTTCCAAAACTACATATGTCATATCTTTTCAGTTGAACCAAGAAATTCACTTTTACAAAATTTCATTGAAATTGGTTGAGTTTTTCGGAAATATACAATGAACCAATGATTGATTCTATATGAAAAATAGTTTACATCCTATTCTCAGATCATTTCTCAAGCCCTATGGCCACTTCCAGTTACATCACAATGTAAAAAGGGCATAGATTTTACATTGTCTGTAGATTGACGAAGGTATACCCCTGCCACAAGAGGGCTATACCTTCAGAAATCTCAAGCCTAGTGGTAGGTTAATATCGAGCAACAGGGATATTATCAAAAGAAAAAAAATGTTTCCATAAACTGATGTGATGTACATGCGTACATACATACGTACATACATACACAGGTACATACATAAATGTATGGAAATATGAACATACACACAAACTCACGGTATAATTTATTCTAATGTTGGGACACCGGCGGCAGCGGCGTCTGCTGTAACTACTTTTTCCCATACCTAACTGCCCATACATTTTGTGGAGTTCTTAATGCGATCGCGTGCTAGTGGAAATTCACTAAAATACAATAATAATAACAAGTAAAAACTAGGAAACATGTGGTATTAAAAAAAAATTACATAATGAACCATTCTGCATCAGGATTCAAGCATCGGACTAGGCATTTCTTATAGATTTTTCATTTCAGGCGAATCTGGCCTTAAAAGTTTGAAGCGTCAACCTTCCGATACAAGAGGAGGGACGAGAAAACCCTGAATCAATAGCAAATTTTGATATACTACAGTGTACAAGTACATCTCCAAAGATGCAACGATAATGGTTGCATTTTTGGAGAAAAAGTCAGGAAGAATCGACAATGTTTTTCAAGAAAATTCACCATTTTTCGTATCAATCGAGACTTGAAACGTTTGAGGCCCAAAACATCTTTCAAAATGGTATTAATTGATCCTTTCGATATGCCAATTTCATAAGCAATGTCTCTTATAGTTAATCGACGGCGTGCAAGCACTAATTCTTTTACTTTTTGGATGTGAGCATCGTCCTCTGAGGTCGATGGTCGACCAGGGCTTTCTTAGTCTTCAACACGTTCTCAACCTTCTTCAACAATTTATACCAATCATATGTTGTTGATTTTGGTAGAGTTCGGTCCCCGTAGGCCTTCTTCAACATTTTGATTCCATTCAGAAAACAAAATTTGATGACACTTCTCTGCTCAATTAAATCAGACATTGTAAAAATCGAAAAATGCATTCTTGGTCGTTTGATAAACACAAGCGTAAATATATTACTGACATTGACAAACAATTTGGCCCAAATGCCAACTCAAGAAAAAAATAGAACTAGCCCGAAATGTTAAGCCCGCGAAGTTCAAATTGAAAATTACTTAGTTTTTGTACACAGTAGTATCACAACATTATTTGCTTACTTTCTTAAACTTACAATAACAAAATGTAAAGAAAAGCGTCCGACGCAGTTAAAATTATTATGAACCAGTTAAACAAATTAGTGATGTGACAATAAAAATAAGGAAAAAATTTAAGATAATTTTTAAAAATGTTTGGAAATTATCGCGTATTCTGCAAATTATGTCAAGTTTTTGAAATTTTCGAAAATTTTGCATATTATTATAAATTTTTTAAATTAGCGATTTTTGCGCGAGTTATTCAAATTTTTGTGATATGTGTGGTATATTGCTCATAGGAAATTTTTGCAATAATGAGAGTAGAAAAATAAAAGTAAAACTGAAGTAAATTATAATACACTTAAGAACATGAAAAAGTAATCAAGCAAACAACATTTTTACAAAAAGGTCACTCACAAAATCGATTTTCTAGTTTCTATGTTGTGAGTCAAAGCACTTGACGAATTTTTACAAATTTGTTTATTGTATATTCCGCAATCACACTACATATTCGCAAATGATATTCCTAAGAATATACATATAGAAGATGTTTTTTGCTTCAATTGAGTACTAATAATTTTTGAGTCGAAAACATTATATATCTGTACTGAAATAACTGTCAAGGCTGGCAAAAGTTTTCAATTTATTTGATGGCATTATTTCTAAAACTATTATCGAGTTACGTACTAATGTTGCTATATTTCCTCAACTTTTCAAAGAAACTTATTAAGGCAAAATGAAAAAAAAATATTTCCAAAAATAATAAAAATAAACAAAAAAATTTTGTAACTGAAAACGAAAATCTTAGGTTTATCTAATTTAAACAGCATTTTTACATGCGTTTCGGTGTTTGTCTTGTTTTTGTTTGATTGCTTCGTATAAGTTTATCAAAATAGTTTGATCTTCGAAGTGCTTTGCTTTTAGTATGCTTTGCTTCTAAAAAGTAAAGCAACAGCAACACTAATAAAATTTTGAAATAAAAAAGCAAGATACAGTTGCAAGAAAAATAATAGCAGTAAACAAATTTTCAAAATTTGAATTGCCTTTATGCCTATATGGTGATATTTTATACATGATTTTATAGGTGGAAATGTTATATAAATTTATAACGCTTTTGTGATATTACGTCTTTAAACCCAATATTACAGCCGAAAAAAATATAGCAGTATAACGAAATAGTCATCAGCATGAATGCATTCAGAAGGGCAAATGAATGATTCATTCTAAAAATTGTACATATTTTAACTGCACAGATAAAAAACAGTGCAAGTGAATGGTACTTATATTGCCTGTATTGACAGATAGTGTTCTCACTCACTCTCATGTTGACCAGCATATGATGAGTACAATAAATTTGGGTGCAGTTGATTCACTGTACAATGTTTTGGTATGCAGTTTACTTACTGTACAGAGATAAATTTTTAAATATTAATTAGACGACATGAGCGAAACTTCATGACTGAACCGATTTAAAAAATTCTTTCACCGTTGGCAAGCTACACTATTCCCGAGTGACATAGGCTATGTTACATATTACATATAATGAAATGGACCAAGAATTTAGCGTTTTATTAAAACATAAAATGAAAATCAACACAAAATTCAATTTAAAATAAAGATTGTGAAATTATCAAGGTAGGCAACTACTGAACTCATCTGAACAGTTGTATAATAACACACCCAAACTGTTCTCATAATTACGCTTGGTGTACAGCGTGTCAAAAGAGGACAAATATAGCATTCACTTAAAAAGAGTGCAACATCTTACTGTACTCATTCTTTGTGAGAATAGTAAAAATGTTGTGCTATCTTCTTCTGGCTTAAGAAATATACTGCACAGATAACAATGAGTGCAGTAGTTTTGAGAACACTACACTACTGTACAGATCAACTGAGCTAGAAATGAGTACATTCATGCTGGCCTCTATAACGAAACTTTCACTGGGAAAATTCCCTTAAACTTTAAAATGTGATTTAAACAGTGTTTAGACATTTCAAAAAGAAAATAAAATAATAAACAAAACCAAATCCGTATACAGTTTATCAAATATAATGTTTAAATTAGAAATAGTTAATACGACTTCAAATTCATACAATTTGTATGAAAACTGGAAAAATTCGTTAAATAAGGCCACATGGCTCAAAAACTGTAAGAGATAGAAAGTTGCGTTCTTCGAGACAAGTTAATGGCTATTAAATACCTTCATTTTCCCGAAGAGAGCAACTTTCTATCTATCGTAGTTTTTAAATGAGAGGTAGGGTGGTGACATTTTGATTAAATTTGGTCAATGGATCATTTATCAGGTTCAAGGAGAACGGCTGTAGCTCAAAAACGAAAAGAGATAGAACATTGCGATCTTCAGAATAAAAATGAGTGTGTTGGCTTAAATGTTTTGGGGGAAATTAAAAAAGACATTTCCACCTACATATAAAATCATGTATAAAACATCACCATATCTTTTATAGTTTTCTTAATAAGGCGATTCGAAATTTGGAAATTTGTTTACTGTTATTAGTAGTTTTATTAGTAGTATTCACAAGCTAATGTGAGCACCCATTTTTCGAATCAACCTGTAGAAATTTATTCAATCATACATTTCTTTTAAAAAGTAACGGGTGATTTTTTGAGGTTAGGATTTTCATGCATTAGTATTTGACAGATCACGCGGGATTCAGACAAGGTGTCAAAGAGAAAGATGCTCAGTATACTTTGACATTTCATCATGAATAGACTTACTAACGAGCAACGCTTGCAAATCATTGAATTTTATTACCAAAATCAGTGTTCGGTTCGAAATGTGAAAATCCGCTTTTTTATCGACAAATTTTGTTCAGCGATGAGGCTCATTTCTGGTTGGATGGCTACGTAAATAAGCAAAATTGCCGCATTTGGAGTGAAGAGCAACCAGAAGCCGTTCAAGAACTGCCCATGCATCCCGAAAAATGCACTGTTTGGTGTGGTTTGTACGCTGGTGGAATCATTGGACCGTATTTTTTAAAAGATGCTGTTGGACGCAACGTTACGGTGAATGGCGATCGCTATCGTTCGATGCTAACAAACTTTTTGTTGCCAAAAATGGAAGAACTGAACTTGGTTGACATGTGGTTTCAACAAGATGGCGCTACATGCCACACAGCTCGCGATTCTATGGCCATTTTGAGGGAAAACTTCGGAGAACAATTCATCTCAAGAAATGGACCGGTAAGTTGGCCACCAAGATCATGCGATTTGACGCCTTTAGACTATTTTTTATGGGGCTACGTCAAGTCTAAAGTCTACAGAAATAAGCCAGCAACTATTCCAGCTTTGGAAGACAACATTTCCGAAGAAATTCGGGCTATTCCGGCCGAAATGCTCGAAAAAGTTGCCCAAAATTGGACTTTCCGAATGGACCACCTAAGACGCAGCCGCGGTCAACATTTAAATGAAATTATCTTCAAAAAGTAAATGTCATGGACCAATCTAACGTTTCAAATAAAGAACCGATGAGGTTTTGCAAATTTTATGCGTTTTTTTTTTTAAAGTTCTCAAGCTCTTAAAAAATCACCCTTTAGTTTTGCTTCCACTTTTTTCGAACTCTTGATAGCATATACATACATATGTATGCTAAGAATAAAAACTGATATCTCACTTTTTTTAATTGCAGAATCGTATAACATCAGTAAAAAACAAAATAAAGAAAGGTAAAAATCATTGCAAACCCCAATAACAGCATTTAATCAGGTTAAATTATTGAACTTCATCCAACAGGAAAACTCCAGTTTAATTAAATTCGACCACAAACATATTTAAATCATAGTGCTCTTTTTCAAAGTTATAAAAATAGGATCGATAATATGCTATCTCACTTCCACTCTCCTGGGATTTGCCTGTACCTTTTGTCGTAATACAGAGTTGTCATTATTTATAAAAACTTTCTTCAGAGCCATACTGTTTCTACAGTACATCAGTGGAAATGTCTGCAGGTATAGGGCTGCAGAAATATGTGCAAAGGCATTTTATATAAAATGTTTTTTTTGTAAAGTTTCAGCAGTACATATTTCTTCTGATACACAGGCTTTTATGAATACACTAATAGTGAAAGCAAAAGTACTATAGAAAAATCTGAAGTATATTTCAAATGTATATTGTGAATTAAATTGAATTTTCCATGAACATATGTATTATAATTTTTTTTTTGGTTGGTTGGTTCCATGAGAAATATGTGTCATACACTGATGGTATTTGGGACATATGTGGAAATATATGTGACAACGCCAGTCTATGTAGACGTAAATTAAATTTTTATATACTTATTATTAATTATTTTTATCAGTTTAATGGAATTAATTATAAAATAAATTAGTTGTAAATTAATTATAAGACTTAAAAAAAAAAAATAAAAAAAGGCGAATTAAAGCAAAAAAAATGTAATTATATATAATTTTTTGTTACAGTAAAGTGCATTGTCTGGGGCTATAAGCTATAGTGACCAGGTCCTTATCAAATATTTACGGAATACGTGGATTTAAAATAAATTTTTTCAGCATACTAAAGGAAAAAGCTTCATAAATATAGTTTTTTTATTTTAAAAACTAGAAAATATTCGGTAGGTTTGTTTGGGAGCTATACCAAAAAAATTGGAATGAATAAGTAAACTACATATGATTGAGAAAAGCTTAAGATTAACAGATAGATGAACAGACATGGCTCAATCTTTATTTAGCCTTCGATGTCTTTGTGTTGCTTTAATACCAGGAATTTGGAAACTTTTTCTCAACTAAAGACGGCGATTATCGCGGAATATTTTTAATTTTGTAGTGTACAATGTATGAATCTATTTTCAAAAAACTGTATCAGAAATAATAAGTTCAACATTAATATTATTTGAATTAAATTTATTTAAATGCAGAAATTCACCAGGAACTAGAAGTTCCTTGCATAAGCCAGGAGGTGGCTAGGCTCACTAAGGCATATCTGGATAGGCTGGACAACCATGTCAACCCTCTGGCCATAAACCTGCTGGATACCAGTACAACGACTCGGCGACTGAAGAGGTTACACCCCCTGGATTTGCCACACACATAAAATTTTAAATCCTCCTCCCTCCTCCATCACCCCACCCTTTTTAAACCCCAACTCCCGAGTCGTGGAATACAACATATTATATAGAAAGTCAATGTTATGCATTACAATTCGCTGATAGTCCCCTTAGGGACTGATTGGAAATAAAAATTACAGCAATAAAAAAAAAAAAATAAATAAAAAAATTTACTTATTTTTCTGCAGCACAGAAAAGCAAAATAATTTTCTTCAAAAGCATAGTTAAACAGAAAATATTCTCCATGCTGTGCTGTTGCTCTTGAAAAAAATAGGCAGTAGAAATAGGCAAGCAAATGTAAATATAAAACAAGGTAAAACGTTAACTTCGGTGGAACCGAAGCTTATATACCCGTCACACGTATTTTTAAATTGTTAATTTGTTATCATCAGTGGCTTAAAAAGAACTTCGAGATGGGATGCGACGGGGTCAATGGTCTGATGGAACTAACGTTGTGTGGGGCATATGCCAAAAAATGGGCGTGGCACCTTAGATTTGATAATGGATGATATTAAAAGTGGTTTTACCCAATTTGGAGTCAAAACATTACTAAAAAATAACCATTTTCATATAAAAATTCGAAAATGGGTGAAAAGTTTGTATGGGGCTTTAGCTAAAAACGGGCATGGCGTCTTGCTTTTGATATTGGATGATATTAGATGTGTTTTTAGGTAGTTTGGAGTAAATACATTCCTAAATAATAACCATATTCATACAAAAATTCGAAAATGGGTGGTAAGTTTGTATAAGGGATATATTTAAAAATGGGCGTGGAAAATTCAATTTGACGTTGGGTGTTTTTAATCAATTCGAAGTGAATATGTGCATAAATAACTAATATTTTCATACAAAAAATCGAAAAAAACGGTAAGTTTGTATGGGGGCTATACCTTAAACTTGACCTGGTCGTTGCCGAGAAGAGCTTAAGTTATAAATTTCAGCTATCTCTAGTAGTCTCCGAGTAAATCGTGTTGAAATAAACGGACAGAGAGACAGACAGACTGACGGACATGGCTAGATCGACTCGCCTTATCGAGCTGATCAAGAATATATATACTTTATGGGGCCTCCGATGCCTCCTTTAATGCGTTACAACTTTTCCGACAAACTGATAATACCCTTCACACTATGTGTGGCGGGTATAATGATTTGAAAGGCTACTAAAAACATATTTTCAGTGCTCTTGCGGATTTGCTTGGATGAAACCTCTCATCGGAGTTAAAGGATAATCAAGTTGGTTGGCTCTATTTTTTTAAAGAATTCGAGATACATGTTTGTGATACTTAGACAGCTTAACAATGTTTTACAAAGTTAAAATAGGGAATTTAGATTTGTTGCAGTTAAAATTGTAGCCACTCTGTCGATTCCCATGAGTCAACAAACAAAATATATAAACATATTTTACGAAAATATAGTTAGAGTTTTAAAGGAGACATCAAAGAGGACATCGTAATCCCCATAAAGTATATATATTCTTGGTCAGCTCGATGAAACAAGTCGAGCTAGCCATGTCCGTCTGTCCGCCTGTTTATTTCAACGCGATTTACTCGGAGTCTACTGGGGATATTTAGCTGAAATTTGAAAAAAAAGCTTTTCTCGAGAACGAGTAGGTCAAGTTCGAAACTGAAAGTGCCACGCCCATTTCGGGGTATAGCTCCCATACAATTTCTGTATGAAAATAGGTACTACTTATGCATATATTCACTCCAAATTGGGTAAAAAAAACACTTCTAATGTTATCATATGGCATAACGAATGTACCACGCCCATTTTTTGATATATCTCTAATTCAAACTTACGGCTAATTTTCGAATTTTCGTATGAAAATGGTTTGTATTTAGGAATGAACTGACTCTAAATTGGGTAAAAACACTTCTAATATCAAATTCAAGGTCCCGTGCCCACTATTACCGATTATTTTCGAATTTTTCGTTTAATATCTGTATTTTTAGCTTAAAATTTGATATCAATTTTGTGTCTCAACTTAAGTTGTATCAGACCATGGACCCCATCCCATCTTAAAGTTCTATCTAAGCCACTGATGATAACACATAAACTATTTAAAAATACGTGTGAGGAGTATTTAAGCTTCGGTTCCACCGAAGTTAACATTTTTAATTGTTATTTAATAATTTACCACCAAATTTTCTATTGGTCATTTTGGATCCAAAAAGAAAAAAAACCTGTAAATTTTTATTCTAAATTATTTTAATCTCATATTATTTATTATACTATTATTATTGCTTTTATACCCGATGTGTAACATTTATCATTGATCAGCTCGACGAGAGGAGTCGATTCCGATATGTCGCTATGTTAGTTAAAGTTATATTTAAATTTAAAATTTCTCCATATTTTCAACTTGCCTTACTTTTAATTTTTAATTTTAAAATACTTGTGCGAGTTAAAAAATATTTTTTTTTTACATTTTATGCCCGTCACACATAGTGTGAAGGGTATATTCAGTTTGTCAAAAAGTTTGTAACGCATGGAAGGAGACGTCGTAGACCCGACGAGACAATCGATCTAGAAATGTCTGTCTGTTTATTTCATTTGCTCAGTTTTTAGAATTTATAATATTTGAAAACTAAGTTTTGGCATGCATCAAATAAACTGGTCCTCAACTATACCTAAATCTAGTTTTTCTTACTTGAACGGAAATTTTCGTTACTGCGTACAACCGGAAGTTGTAAAATGTCATCTTCAAGACTTTTTCAACACTAAAAACATATGATTAAGAAATACCAATTATTTTTACTTATCACTTCTAAAATTTGGTTTTGCTGCAAGCAAAAAAAAAAAAAAAATAGAAAAAATGATAACAATGAGTAGAAGCTAGTTTTGAAGTGTTTTATATTAAATGTCAGAATAATGCACAACAAAAGTAACGCACAAAGTATTAATGTGAAGATAAATAAGTAGTTTAAAACACAAAGTGGTGAAGTTTAAATCGGTAATAATTGTGTTGTTTTTAAACAACACAAAAATATTTTTTTGTTTATTACATTACTTTGTTTTAAACAAGTGTTGAAATTTACTCTCTGCTTATAACAAAGTTTGCGATGTTTAGAAAAATGTTTTAACCTATTTAATAACTTATTCATACATAGTTAAATATTCTAGTCAATGAATATAATGAAATACTCACATACACGACATGGTTCAATAAGTGAGTGCATGTTCAACAAATGAAGCTACAAAGTTTTACAAAAAGGTTTTGTTTTATTCCAAAATGAGATTAAGATATGTTTGCGCATTATTGTTTAAATTTGAAATATTAATGTTTAATATCAAATTTCAATGGGCACGTGTTTATATTAATGTTTTTATTATGTATCGGAAGGAGGCACAAAAGGATGTTTTTTTTTTTTTATTAATTTGTTTGTGATTTGGATTTATAAAGGCTTCTTCAAATTTCTTCAATGGTCAGCTATTCAGCTTTTAACATACTCTCATACAAGAATTGTTAAAAAAAGGTGACTTATTCACTGAAACTTCGGTCGAACCTTGAAATAGTTTAGATACTTTAGTTTTTTATTAATTAATTAATTTTTTTTTTGTGGTAATAACATAATCGATTAATTTTACCAATATCAATAGTACCTATCCATTTGCTTAATATTTACTCTAGGTTTTGTAAAACTTTCTATTTTTGCAATGTCGCCTTTTATCTCTTTAGCTAGACAGTACGATTCTTGTTTAAAGGTCAATATTGGCCGAGTTTTCTTTTTACGAAATGGTTCCGAAAAAACAAAATGATTTTTTTTGTAATAATTTAACGCGTTTTGAAGGACAAAACACATCTTCCACATCTTCGTGGAATGGATACCAATAAATAATCTTTGCTCAACAAAATCAAAAATTGTAACAACACAATTTTTTATGTTTACAAATTTAAATTAATTATTTTTTTTTTAATTTTACCAAAATAAGATTGTTTATAGAATAAAATATTTTGTATTTACGAGAGCTCTATTATTTTTTAAAGAAATTGATAGAATAATTTCACAAAAATGAACGCTTTAAAAAATCAATTTTTATGATTACATATTTTGTTTGGAATTGAAAATATTTCAAAATATTTGTTATACTTGTACAGATCTTTACTAATTTTTTTTTTTTGGGTACATAGATAGCAAATACAAGAGGAGGTAATAGTTTGAATAATGAAATTAGTTTTCTGATCAATTAATTCCTAGTGACATGAGTTTCATTATTGTGTTACTTGCGGGATAGTTATGGGAATTTAAACCTATCGATTTATTCTTCTATTATACTTTTTCCTCAATTTGGAAAAACCAAAACATTTATATCTAATTTTCCCTCACAGTGATAGTATGCAGGAATTATAATGGTTCCGAAACCTAGAAAACCGAAAATTATGGTTGGTCTCTCAGACCAACAACTTTTTCAATATCATTTTGTTTTTTTTTTTACTTGCTGATTCGGAATGCTCCAGTACCATTCCTGATCATCTTTTTGGTTTCAGGAAACTTTATGGTACTCCAGAAGTCCATGGAGTGGAGTCGCAAGTCGTTTTGCACCTGTTTTCTTGCACGTTTAGGAAACTTTTGTTTGCGACTGTTATGAACGTTTATTATTTAAAATTCCTTCTACCAACGACGCAATACCTGCTCATATCATATTTGCTCTGACGTCACTTTAACTAAATTTTGTTGTGTTTGCAATGCAGGTGTACCTCAAAGAAGTGCTCTTAGACCTGTCTTATACTAAGCATTGTAGTTTTTAGAGAGCTTAGATTTTTTGTTCATAAGCCAGCTCAGTTGACGATATTTCCCTTTTATTTGATTTCGTTTTTTTGTCTAGGTGAATTCCCATTTTGCCGATTTTTCAAAAGGTATGTCAACATTATTTCTTTTTAAAGGAATGGGCACGTAAACTCTTTTGGTTGTAAAGATAACTTGTGTAGTTTTGTTTTCGTTAATTTTTTTGGTCCATTTATCAAACCATTTTTTGGTGTTATCAAGTATGTTTTGAAGCTTATTAGAGGCTGCAGCTAAGTCTTTATGTGAATAAAAAAGAATTGTGTCATCTGCGAAAGCTGCTATCATAGAAGAGGGTTGTATTGGGATAGGTAAGTCTTGCATAAAAAGGACGTATCAGAGTGGTCCACGAACGATACCTTGAGGTATACCTGCTTTATTTGACCTTATTGCGTAGTGATCGTCTTTAACTTTAACATAGAAGTATCGATCAGATATGTAACTTTTAGCATGTAAAAATCTGGTGGAAGTAGTTTTTTTAATTTTAACAATAGTCCAGTGTGCCATACCTTGTCGAATGCTTTTTCAACATCAGGAAATAAAACTTCTAGATCTGTAAAAATTTTATTAACTACTCTATGAATTTGTTCAATGGTTGAGTGATGTTTCCGAAACCCAAACTGATGCTCAGGTATAATGTAACTATTATCAAGGATGGGTTAAAGTCTGTTAAGTAATATTTTTTCAAAAACTTTTCAGCAATTTTTCAGTTATAATGTCATGGCCAGGTGACTTGTTTACCTTGATATTGTCGATAATATTTTTAACTTCCTTAGTAGCTACATCTCGAATTTCAATATTTTGTAAGTTGCTAGAACAAGTTATGTTAAGGCATTTTCGTAAAAATCAGCTAGTAGGGTCGATTTATCTATTTATTTTTTTAATTTCATACAAACGTACAACACTTTGTCAAGTTCAGTGTTTTTTGAGGCCAGCAAGAAAACGCGTACTGACTTTGACATTCTGACTTCAAATTCGGATTCAGCAATTCAAAATAGATAGAAACTCCTCTACTTTGTTTTATTAGCTATTTTTCTTTCTATCCTTAAAGTGTAAGGTAGAAATAACTATTGAATTTTCAAAAAATATTACTTTAGATTTTATAACTTCAAAATTATTTTTTTCGATTTGGACACATGTAGGCTTCATATTTTCACAATAAAATTGTCTTTATTTACAAATTTTAAATAAAAATACAATTTTTTCTGTGTTTCGACGCTTGGTACACAAAAAGTATTCATTCGATTTTCATAAATAGCATATCATCGTGTAGAGGAAGGAAATATCTTCCAACCCATGATAAGTTCAGTTTTATAAATTTATTGATTCTTTAGATTTTTAGTAATAACTGATAAAAGTCCACAAAAAACGATGTTTTTGATGATATCTCCTAAACGGTTCTTAAGAAAAATTTGGTGGGCATTTTTGAAATCTACGTCCCAAAATGAACCCCATTTTTGGTGTAAACTAATGTTATAGACATAAACTGTAAGATTCAATAGTTATTTCTACCTTAAACTTTAAGTATATAAGGAATAATAGCTAAGAAAGCAAAGTAGATTCTAGAAAGATTTATGTATTTTGGGTTGCTGAATCCGAATTTGAAGTCAGAATGTCAAGTTACTTCGCGTTTTCTTGCTAACCTCAAAAAACCATGAACTTGACAAAATGTTGTACGTTTGTATGGCGGCTATACCTAAAAGTGGGCCTGGCACATTGATTTTAACATGGAAAGTACACAGGACCTAGAAAAGCTTAAGCTTAAAATTTCAGTCCAATATTTTTAAAACTGAGCGAAGAAATCGCGCAGCAACAGACAGACAGATGGATAAATACTGATATCTTGAAATATGTATATGTTGCCTCAGCTCGTTAGCATTCCAGAATATAATTCGTAGTGTATCTGATCAAGAATGAGTATCTACGAATTTGTCTTGGATACTAAAAGTGTCACTATATTAAGTAAAGCTGACAATTGCTGAAGATTGTTTTTTTTTATGCCCATATTTCTGACAATCCGCACACTGCCATAGTGTGCGTTTAATATGAGTTGGTTCGAATGAAATTTTTGTCTGAAGAAGATGTTGTCTTCGCTTTGAAGTTCAATTGTGGTTTGTTGTTGAATATTATAAATATGTTTAACATTGTGACCTAGCTCTTGAAGTTCAGCTTTTATTTCTTCAATATCAGCTGAAGGATGTATATTTCGAAAAATGACTGAAGTTTCTATCTTCCTAAACTTTTATTTCATTTATTTCAGCATATTTATAATATTTTTATTGTAATTAGAATCTATGGCCTGCACTCTGACTTCATTGTTAGCTAAGGGCATCATATAAGACTGACCGACACCCTGAATATATATTGAAGGTGGTTTAATCACTTTTTGCAATATTAAAGGTTGTAAAGAGTTTTCAGAGCTACACGCATGCTTGTCAGACATATCAACTGCTAAAAGTTCGAAGCGGTTTCATGACTTTGGTTCGCTGAGCCAATAATTTTGTAATGTTTTTTGTGTTTTGTTCTTTTGTTTTTTGTTATTGTTTTGCTTTTTTTGTATTTGACCACTTGAAGAATGTTTTTCTTTAATTCTTTTCAATGTTAATAGCTGATTTGTTTGTTTTTTTTGGTAAAACAATTGAAGCAATTGAAGGTACATTGTTGTTATTGTTGTTAACGTACTGTACATCAATATAAGGTGATTTTTGAATTGGAGTGACCCATGAGAATTTAGATGACATGATCGAGGCAGTTTATGAGAATACTGTTGTTGTTATTGGCGCCGAAGCTGTCAAAGTTGTATATCCACTTTGTTTTGTAATTGTTGTTTTAATACATTAAGCACTCCATGAGTTGTTGCTAGGACGTGTCTCTGTTGTAACAACAGACATATTGGACTTTGATGAATTATTTTTGTTGCATTACGATACAAATGAAAAATATGCATTTCTTGAAGACACTGATTTTTATAAATACATTTTTGTTTTTATTTATATATTTTTTGTTTTAGCTTTGCAGTAATAGTTAATATATGTAATTATCCATTTTTTCTTTTAAGTATTTTATTTTTGTAAATGAATTTACTGATTATATTAGCGGAAGCACGGAGCGACAGTTGACAACTGACCACATCATTTAAAAAATTTTAATTTCCAATAAAAATTTTCTGGCATTCTGTTGCAACTTTTTTGGCGTTTTAAAATATTCATTCCGAATACAAAAATTTTTAGAAATGTAGAGTTCTAAAAAAGGGATATATACTCTTGATATTGCTAAAATATATTAATGACATTACTACATAAAAAACAAATTTTTTTATTTTTTTTTTTATTAAAGAGGATAAATTTACTTGCAATCTATCTTTAAAAGACCATCAGCAAGTTGTTAGAGTAAAGAACAGTTGACAATGCGTCGATGGAACCATTATGAATAAGGAATAAGGGAAGGGGAAAAAAATAAACAAAAAGCAAAAATAAACATGAGTTATTGTCTCCCATGAAGGAGATCGAGCGGGTGAAGTCTTTTGAGCCTTCTTATACTGGAGCTGTTGTCGAGTAGGTTGATGGCGAGGGTGTTGGTATGCATGTCGAGCCGATTTATATAAGAGAAGCTTAATCTTGTTATTTCTTTGTAAACCCAAGGTACCCCGAGTTCCTCGTGTATTTCTTTGTTGGTGTGGAACACGTGAGCGTTTGACATAATCCTCAGCGCCTTGTTTTGAAATATTTGAATAATAGAACAGTTACTTCTGCTGGCAGTGCCCCAAATTGGAATACCGTAGGTCCCTACCGGCTTTATTATTGCCCTATAGACTAGAAGTTTGCTCCTCAGCCTGACAGGTGTTCTTCGTCAGATAAGCCATAAATGTTTTTTAACCTTTCATTGAGCTGTGCATTTTTGGTGAGAAGGTGAGGACGCCAAGTTAACCTTCTGTCAAGACCCAAGCCCAGATACTTGGCTGTACCGCTGCATGGGATTGTTGCTCCGTCGAGATTAACTTGGGGACAGTCACCCCTTCTTAAAGAAAAAGTCATTTGAGTGGACTTCTCAGGGCTCATTACAATGTTCTACCTCTTGAGCCAAGTAGAGAAGATGTCGAGTTGCCTTTGAAGGATTCCAGATGCAACCTGTGGGGAAACGTAGGAAGCCAAGAAAACCGTGTCGTCAGCATACGGAGCGACCAGCAATTTGTCTTCCTCTATAATCTACAAGTCGGCTGTATAGAGTGTGTAAAGACCTGGTCCTAGAACACTTCCCTGTGGAACTCAGGCTCTAATATCTTTTATTTGGGAATTTTCTTCGCCACATCTAAAGAAGAAACTCCTGCGCTCAAGGTAGGACCTAATAAAGGTATAGTATGGAGCTTTACATCCAGGAAGACAGCCGAACAAAACTTCTTCTCCTCAAATGATTCCAGAATCTTCTTCCGACAATAAACTTATTGGCTTCCCAGGTTTGCGTATGAGTATTATTTCGGCGCATTTCCACTGGGTGGGAAGTGACCAAGCTTGTTGATGATGTTGACGAGTATCTGCAACCCAATCGGGGGCAACGCTTTGATGGCAGGAACATCAATATTGTCGTATCCAGGCCATTTAAACGATTTGAGATTGCAAATTTCGCTGATCACTTCATCCATCTCAACTACAGGGCACGTCAAGGAAGTTGAGAGTTTCCTCTACCTTTAGTTGGGAGCATCTGTCAAATAGAGAGAATGTTTCGTACAGGTGATCGGCGAAGGATGTAGCTCTTTCTGCAACCGAGCGACACCAGAAACCGCCAGCATCCTTAAGAGGATCCTTCCTCATAATAGGTCTTTTGATGCCCTTTGTTAGATGCCACAGGTTGTGCTGGATGTTGCCGGGCTTAACTTCTACGAGGGACTGCTCCATGGACTGCTTGCGGAGACTAAATAGTATTTCCTTGTCATTCTTAGCGGCTCTATTATAGGCAGTTTTGTCCCTTGGGTTCCGAGAATTGTGCCAGACTCGGCGAAGATGCCTTTTCTTAGCAACAAGAGCTGCTACTTCAGGAGACCAAAGGTTAATATCCCTGCGAGGGGTGCAGTTACAGAAACTGCGGGGAGGAGTGGCAAACGAAACAGCGTTGTGAATTTGGATGTTTAGATGCTCAACCATATCGTCTATATCATCTCCAGTGATAAGCTCAGCTGGATCCAAGTTCCTCTCAAGCCAGAACTGATAATGTTCAATTTTGGTGTAACGCTTGAATAATCTTTTCCTCGCCGAATTGGTGCTTACTGACGCGTTAACCAATAGTTGAACGGCACTATGATCGGAGCACAGGTCAAGATTGTTATTGGTGGTGACGATTTTATGTCTCTGTATTCCCTTAGAGATGGCAATATCTAGCACGTCTGGGATCTTATTGATATCTGTTGGCCAATAAGTAGGCTCTCCAGACGAATGTGCGCGTGGCCTTTAGGGATGTTAACACGGGAACCCCACCATAAATGCTTGGCGTTGAAGTTGCCTCGGACCCGTCGGACAGACAACTCTCACCTTGGCACACTGCACCCAGAGTTCCTGATAGGCCAGAAGCTCCACGTATTTGATTCCACTCTTGATAATGACTGATTCCACTCTTGATAATGACCCCGAGCGGTACCGTTGGGATGATTTACAGCTATAACATCATATCCACTGATGAAGAAGAAATGAAATTTGCTGGTAAAATGTGTTTCAACAAAGTTGGTTTTGAGAAAATGCTCGACCCCAGGCCTACTCTTACACAGGACAGACTTCCTCGCACTGCGCTGGCAAAGCTGATGTCATGATTTACTGAGAACGCTAAGAGGCCAGAAGTTCTTATTCCTTGAGATACCGGAGTGGTTCTTGGCTTGGGTGAATGCAGCTCTTTCGCTTTCTTATAAACTATACAGCCCTTGTATGAAGCAGCATAGTCTCCTTGACAATAAACGCAACAGGCAGATTCATCCTTTCGTTTTGTGCACTCAGCTAAGCTATGGTCTGCGCCACATTTGACACATTTTGGTGGTAAATGGCAGTACTTCTGTGAATGCCCAAAACCCTGACAGCGGTAGCATTGAAGAATGTCCTTGGAATTATTTGGTGTTTCGATCGTGACCACACAGCTACACAGCCTTTTTAAAGAAAAAACCTCGTTGTTGCTGGTCGGTTCCAGATTGACGAAAAATATGGACCTCGGCTTTCGTACAGCATGTCCGTGCTCAGCCGAAGCCTCCTTGATCTCATCCAAATCGGTGGAGTCATGTAGTCCTTTTAACACAAACCTGTAAGAACGCTCATTCTTGGCTTGGAAGGTCTGGTAACGCATTCCGTTTGTATCAAGTAAGTGTTTAAGCTTAGAGAAACTGTCCTTATCGGTCAAGTTTACTCTAACACGACCATCCTTGCCAGACTTATAGTCAAAATTCTTATTATTAGAAGTTCTGAAATGTTAGCAACGTCCGGGAAAAATTTTGGTGGTGGCTTACTTATCTTCGCTACTGCAGTAGGTGCCGTGTCCATTACTAACATCGTCATTATCGTTATTATCATCTGATAAAATTGCGAACCTCTTAGTATTTGTATTTTTGCTATTTTTTTGTTTTTTTTTGTGTTTAGGGGTGATAAATTTTTGCGAGGGGCGGCTTTGCGTCTTAGCTCATCTGGCCCAGAGCTCCACGAGCTTTCACTCGATGACTTTACCCTTTGATGAGAACCGTCAGCCATCTTTATCTGTTTCATTTGCGAGCCTTCTTTAGTCGTGGTAGCTCTTCCTAGCGACAATTGTCACTTAAGTTTGGCTTGAGTTGACGATACCATAATGCCTGTTGGTGCCGCCATGGCGACAACAACAGACACAGCGAAAATTTTAAAAAGTTATTATAAATTGGCGGAAAGTTATACACTGAACTATTATATATTTTTTATTTTTTTTTTGTATAAGGTATATTCAGTTTGTCCGAAAGTTTGCAACGCATTGAAGGAGACATCGGAGACCCCATAAAGTATATATATTATTGATCAGCTCGATGAGACGAATCGATTTAGCCATGTCCGTCTGTCTGTTGCGATGAGTGTTACTCGGAAAGTTTTAAAGATATTGACCTGAAATTTGAAACTTAAGCTTTTTGTGCTCCTAGTTACTTTGTATACCAGAACCAAGGTGCCACGCCCATTTTTAGATATAGCCCCCATACAAACTTAACACTTTTTTCGACTTTTTGTATGAAAATAGTTATTATTTATAAATGCTTTTACTACAATATAGGGTAAAAACACTTCTAATGGCATCCAATATCAAAAGAATGTTGCCACGCCCATTTTCAGATATAGCCCCCATACAAACATAACGCTTTTTTCGATTTTTTGTATGAAAATACGTATTATTTATGAATATATTTAATCCAAATAGGGTAAGAACACTTTTTACGTCATCCAATGTTAAATCTAAGGCGCCACGCCCATTTTTATGTATAGCCTCCATACAAACTTACCGCCCATTTTCGAGTTTTTATATCAAAACATTTACTATTTCTGAATGAATTCAAAAAAATTTGGTAAAATCAATTCCAATGACCACCTAAGTGAACACTTTCTATATGGTAAGGATCGAGCAAATATAACATAAAGCCTCCATACAAATTTGACCAAATTCATCGTGAAATTTAATCTAAGCACCTGGTGGACATATAAACTATTAAAAGTGTTGTGTAACGGGTATTTCAGCTTCGGTTCCACCGAAGTTAACGTTTTTTCTTGTTTTTTTATATGAATTTTTATATTTTTGTTAAAAGTAGTGAGAGATGTTACAGACATAGCCTTTTATGATTGAAAAAAAAAAAAAAATATATACAGGGTCCGCCATCTAACATTTTTTTTTTTTGAACTAGTGGTTATTTCGAGTGTGGCAACACTGATGTCACATCTGATTGTACAGAAAGTTAGTTTTATCCTTCCGCTGAACGAAAATGGTTGTGTATACGATTGAGGAACGCGTTACGATCGATCTTGTGCGCACTGTTTTCGGAGACCGAACTATCAGCCGAAATTCTGATGTCGTTTGGCCGTCTCGGAGCTGTGATTTGACACCGTTGGATTATTATTTGTGGGGCGCCGTCAAAGACAAGTGTTATGTGGACAAGCCAGCGACAATTCAAGCTTTGAAGGACAACATTCGCGTCGCCATTGCCGAAATACGGCCGCAAACAATCGGAAATGTCCTCAAAAATTGGGTCGACCGAATGGCGTACTGCAAGGCCAGCCGAGGCAGCCATTTGAACGAACTTATATTCCATAAGTAACCGGAAGGATTGTACTTTAATATGAAAAAATAAATTTGATGATCGGATGAACCGTTTTGTTTTTATTGCAAAAAAAAAAAAAAGTTACGTGGCGGTATATACATGTAAAGATCGAAGGTTCGAGTGAGATTAAAAATCAGACCTTTTCTTTATTTAGTTAAATTCTTTCTTTTCACTAAATATATTACTAACTAGTTTCTCAGTTGTATTGACTGGCGATTGAAAATTGTTCGCGTTCGCAAAAATTTTGCGATTTACTTTTCAAATCTCAAATTTTGGTGCTTCGGCAGTCTCAAATCGTAATATTTTTCCGACTTTAAACCGGCAGCGTTTGAGTAAGTGAAATCAAAAGTAAATACACAATATTACATAAAAAAGCTGTTATAGATTTTTTAAAAACGTTTTTTATTTTATTCTGTGATGTTTATAAAGTGTATCTTTGTACCTTTTAATATCATTGATTCTGAATTCAAATTTTAAAGAAAAGAAAAAGAGCCTCGTCAAAAATGCGGTTTTTCAGGACTTTGATATTTTCAACTTTTAGTACACCAAAAACTTAGTTATGATACCCAATATCCATGCAAAATTTTAATGTGAGCATCTAACTGGTTTAGGAAATATCTGAGATCAAAGTGGACTTTGGCGGTGTTATGAAGGCCAATTTGTGCGATGAAATCATCGATGACAATTTTGATGTCATGTTTTGGCAGTGTTCGTAGAGGCGTTCCTAGCTCTCATAGAATTAATCTTTTTAATTTCACCTTTAACAATTTTTGGGCGTGTTTACGTATAAGGCTAATATTGAAAAACTTAGATTTGATGCGTATCGGGGCGAGGCGTTCATCTGCAGCTGTGAACATGGAGACTAGTCCGTTCATTTTACGGCGGAGGGGACGTCTTTAGGACCAATCTCACCCCGAGAAGTCCATCTTTAAACGGCGTTTACGTATAAATAAATAAATTAATTAATAACAAACATTTAAATATAAACGTTTCTTCATTAAAATTCTAGTGTAGATAATAAAATGAATACTATATAGCTTTGAAATGATATTTATGGTATTCAAGTGGATACCATAAATATCAATTATTTTCATCATTTTGCCATTAGCATGAAAGAACTCAAGTGCCCATCAGTAGTGTCAAAATAATTCGTATTGTATTGAATATTTGCAAGAAGGCTATTGACAGTTTATCCAAACTTTGTACCGTATTCATCAATTTGTGAGGAATATATATTCGAAAAAGACAATTGTAAATAATCAAAACTAAAATTAAATATTACAAATCGCATCGAAACGCTTCTTGAACTGGCATAGAGATACAAGGCGCGTTCGCAACCTAAAACGACACTTGAAATATTTCTTTAAGTCGAAAATGGCTAGATGTTGGGTATCACTGTATTATACAAAAATGATCCCAACAAGAGAGTGCATGATACCTTTATCTTTTGTAACGATTCTCCATTTATATTCTTGTTTATTAATTTCTTAAGATCTCATATTAAAACGCCACTTACCAATACAGCGTGAAAACCCATATCGGAAACCAGTCTCATATCAAATAAAAAATAAAAATAAGGAAAAATGTTAACTTCGGTGGAACCGAAGCTTAAATATCTGAAGTTTATGTGTTAATAACAGTGCCTTAGATATAACTTCAAGATGGGATGGGTGGGGTCAATGCTCTGATACAACCTAGCTAAAAATACGGATATAACAATATTATTCTTAAATATATCCGAAAATGGAAGGAAATTTTGTATAGGGCTTTATGTTATAGTGGCCCGATCCTTATCAAATCTGTGGTGTGTACATAAAATGATATTAGATGTTATTTTATCCCATTTGGAATGAATGAATTTCTAAATTTGAATTCATTATCAATAATAACTACATTCATTCTAAATTTCGAAAATAATCGGCATGTTTGTATTGGAGCTATACCTAGTAATGGGCGTGGCACTTTTGTTTTGACGTTGATATTAGAACAGTTTTTACCCTATTTGGAGTGAAAACGTTCATAAATAATACCTACTTTCAAGCTAAAAATGGGCGTGGCACTTTTTATTTCGAACTTGGCTTATTCGTTGCCGAGAAGACCTTAAGTTTCGAATTATAGTTAAATATCTACAGTACTCTCCGAATAAATCATGTTGAAATAAACAGTCGGACAGACAGACGGACATGGGTGGATAAGATCGTCTCATCGAGCTGAAAGAATATATATACTTTATGGGGTCCACGACGTCTCCTTTAGTGCGTTACAAACTTTTCGACAAACTGAATATACCAGTTTACACTATATTTTGATTACTGAACGCTGCATTTGAAAGCTTTGGTTAATCTTTCTGTTTAAATTTTCAAGATTTGTTTTTTTTTTTTGTACGTTCAAATCTTCATTAAAAAAAAAAATTACCTAAATTTCACCATATTGATCTTTTTGGCTTTGATTTTGATAAAACAATTTGGTTTTAAATTATGCTAACAGCTCAAGTTATATTTATAATTTTCTAGTTATGATGTCAAAGCGAAATACAGCAAATCAAGGTTTTTCTTTAAGAAGGATTATTCTGCAAACGATTCATACCAATGATGGAAGTCGAAATCATAGACTGAATGATGTTGAATGTGGTGTTGCTAAGCAGGATAATACAGAAAAGGTAAGTTTAAACTTATAACAAGAAAGTTGATATATTAAATGTTATATGAATGTTTTTAGATTTTGCAAATAAATTATTTTGTGTGTGTTGTTTAAATAGTTCATACTCAGAGACGATGGTAATGTTCTCCTCTTCTAAAAATATAAATGAGGTTTGATTCAAGAATGTTTATTGATCATAAAAATGCAAAATCAAAAATAATAGCCTGATGTATTTTTATGCCTGTCACACATAGTGTGAAACAGGTATATTCAGTTTATCAGAAAGTTTGTAACGCATTAAAAGAGATATCGTTGACCCTGTGAATGAGTCTGGCTTGAATGAGTCGATCTGGATCCGTCTGTTTGTTGCTGCGCGATTTATTCGCTCAGTTTTAAAGATATTAAGCTGAAATTATAAGCTTAAGCTTTTCTAGGTCCTGTGTGCTTTGTATGTTAATATCGATATAAAGCCCCCATACAAATGTACAACATTTTGTCAAGTTCTTATAAAAAAAAAATTATTTTTAGAGCTTCTCAAATAAAGCCAAATCTACAGTTTTAAATTGGTTAAGATATAACCGCAATTCTGAACACGAAAATCTATCTACTTCAAATGATGAGTGACAGGTATATAATCTCCGGCCAACCGAAATGAACGTTTTTTATTAATTTTTTTTTGTTATAATTTTTGTAAAAATTGAATAACACAGCCAAATATAAGAATAATGTATTGCGCGGAATGTGAAGTTGGTCGGTGGAGTGGTTAACGAGGTAAAACAAAGAACCCGTGAGACACACACGGAACAAAGTGTTCCAAATGCAATGATGGCTAGTATAAACGAAAGTACTCCAGGTGGCAGCCACAGATGTGTTAATCCACCCGTGGATAATTCCGCGGCAGGGGAAAGGATTCTGGAGGCCCCAACTACCATTAGAGCATATAAAAAGGCGACATACGTATGTGCACCTGGAACGTCCGAACCCTTTATGGGGATGGTGCAATAGAAAAACTTACTACCACTCTTAACAACTTCACAGCAGACATCACTGCTATCCAGGAAATGCGATGGACTGACCATGGTTGCATAAACTTAGCAACCTGTGACTCTACTACACTGGACATGAGAGGCAACACATATTCGGATGTGGTTTCGTGGTTGGTAGTAAACTCGACTCTCCAGGTTTACAGCTGAAGATGAACGTCTCGCCTCGATACGCATCAGAGCTAAATTTTTTAACATTAGCCTTATATGTGCACAAGCCCCGACAAATGTTAAAGATGAAATGAAAAAAGACGAATTCAATGAGCGATTAGAAAGTCTCTATGATCGCTGCCCCAAGCATGGTAAATTTAGCCTACATGACACCACAAACAGTAATGGAGAATGGCTAATCGACTTTGCTGCGGGCAGAAACATGATCATAAGTAGTACCAGACTCCCACACCTCGAGATCCACAAGGCAACATGGCGCAGTGGTGACCTAAGTATCCGCACCCAAATAGATCACGTGGTGATTGATGCCAGGCACTCTTCTAGTGTGGTTAATGTACGAGCATACAGAGGTCTTAACATCGACTCAGACCACTACCTTGTTCTAGCCAAGATATGTACTAGACTCAGCACAGCGCACGCCAAGCGAGCTACCACACAACAAAAGCTAGATGTTGGTAGGTTAAAGTCACAGCAGACTTCCGCTGCCTTATTAACAAGCGTCTCACATCTACTCCGAGAGAATCCTCCGTCCTCCGACTGTATAAACGATTAGCTTGTAGCCCAAGAGGTTATTGGCTATACTAAACCTCGATGGCTGACATGGTAAGTTGAGGAATGTCGCATCGCTACTGCAGAGAAGAAAATGGCACGTCAAAGAACTCTGCAGGCGGGAGTAACACGAGCTGTTGTTGAGTGATATAGGGAGAAACGGAGAGAGGAAAAACGCCTGATCAGACGGAAGAAAAGAGAACTGGAAAGGCGTGATGTGGAGGAGATTGAGAAGATGGGTAGCAGAAACGAGGCCCGTGGTTTCTATAAAAAATCAAACGTATAACCGATGGTCATAAGCAAGGAGCTTCGTTCTGGAGGATGAACAAGGAAACACGGTAACAGATGTTCAGGAATCACTAAGGCTATGGAGGTCCCTTTTCCCTACCCTTCTTGGAGGCGACGACGGGAACAATAACGCTAGTGGAGATGATGAAAATCTGGGTCCTCCGGCGGATGATGGGATTCCTGTGGAACCACCAGACTATAACGAGGTCTCAGAAGTCATACAAAGGCTTAAAAATAACAAAGCGGTAGGCGCAGACGAATAACCCGCAGAGTTATTTAAGACCGGCGGCGACGAGTTGATTGGGAGTATGCATCAACTCTTGTGTAAAATATGGTCTGGTGAGCGTATGCCTGATGACTAGAACCTAAGTGTCCTGCCCAGTCTTTAAGAATGGAGACCCTGCAGTCTGCGCAATCTATCGCGGGAAAAGTCTCCTCTCTATCGCATACAAAACACTATCGAGCGTAATATGCAATTAACTGAAGCCGTACGTAGGACGTATAGTTGGCAGTATCAGTGCGGCTTTAGACCAAAGAAGTCAACCAGCGACTCCATATTTACGCTGCGACAGATTCTGGAAAAACCAAAGAGAAGCAAATCGACACTCACCAACTATTTGTCGATTTCAAAGCCGCTTTCGACACGCCAATCAGATCAAAGTTTTTCGAAGCATTGACTGATCTTGAAATCCCGTTAAAAATTGTTCGCCTCTGTATGATGACGCTGGAAAACACCCAAAGCGTTGTCAGGGTCGGTAAAGATCCCTTTGACACCAAGAGAGGTTTCAGACGGGGTGATGCGTTGTCATGCGACTTTTTCAACTTCCTATTGGAGTACATCCTGATGCGGTACCCAAACGTCGACCGGACGGGCAATATTTTCTATAAAGAGACTATGCTGCTCGCATATGTCGACGACATAGATATTATCGGCAAAAATGCTCGAGCGATCACCGGCGCTTTCTCACACATCGAAAAAGAATGTCGTCCAACGTGACTGACTGTCAACGAGAACAAGACGAAGTACTTGGAATCCACGTCGCAGACGGTCTTTGAGTACAGGGAACTTCAGCTTTGAGGCTGTAGAAAACTTCATCTATCTGGGCTCAGATGTAAACAACAACAACATCATCAGTCAGGAGATTAAACGAAGAATCACTCTTGTGAACCGTAGCTATTTTGGTCTCGGTAAGTAGATGCGAAGTAGAGTGCTGTTCAGAAAAACAAAGATTAAACTCTACAAGACGCTGATAATGCCGGTCCTGATGTATGGCTCAGAAGCATGGGTCATGACAGAATCGGATAAGTCGGCGTTGGGCGTATTTGAGAGGAAGATACTTCGGAGAATCTTTGGTCCAGTTAGAGTGGGAAATGACATCCGTATGCGCACGAACGATGAGCTGTACGAGCTATATGCTGACATCGACATAGTCAGGAACATCCAATACAAAAGGCTGTCCTGGGCTGGTCACCTGTGTCGGATGGACACAGAAGCTCCAGCAAGAAAAGTTTGGAAGCATAACGTGAATCAAATCGGAGGGGCGCGGCAGAGAGGACATCCGCCGCTGCGTTGGGATGACCAGGTCCTAGATGACATCCGCAGGATCGGTATCCCAATATGGTATAATGAGACACTGGACTACAACCGCTGGTGCCGAATCTTATGTGATGCTAAGGCCGACAATCGGCTGTAGTTCCACTTATATATATATTTATTACGCTGATGACCAGAAGGGTTATATTTTTTTTGGATCGCTGAATCCGAATCTGAGGTCGGAATTTAAAAAGGGCTTATTTTTTTGAAGTTAGAAGGGAAACGCGAAACAGCTTTTGAACTCCTACATCAAATTCGGATTCAGAAAATTTTAGTTAAAACCATTTCAAGCGCACCGTGTTTACTAATTAGTGTGAGTTCTTTCTGATTATAACGTATCTAATGATTTAAAATATTTTTTCTGCATGACAAGCATCTGAAGTTGATCGAAACATCGAACTATATTTATGGCTACCTTGCACTTAGAAATAAAACACTTTTTCTTTTGTTCTCTTGCTGATCAATAATTTTGTTTGAATTGTACAAAAAATTTGTTAATGATCCGTAATTTTTTTTTTATTAAATCTGCTTTTATCAAAAGTTTACATATATTTTTACATTAAGGTGATTTCTGTTTCTTAATTTTTAGATAGTCAGTGCCGCTAGTTATCAAACGTTTTATTTTGAATTAACTAAAAGTATTTATTGTAAATAATTTTAATTTAATCGGAAATATAAAGTGAAATGAACGGAAACAACAAGTTGAACTTGGGACATAGAAAAAAGATTTGATATTGCGAAGTTTTTTATACAAAATTAGTGTCCCTCTACTTTTTCTAATAATAAGATCGAACAAAATTTAAATTTTCAACTGTTAACTGATAACGTCCACCTAATTCCTAAATAATTTTTTCTGTCTATTTCGAGTCTGAAATTGGAATTTTTCTGTCTCGTCTCAATTTTGTGAAAATCATAGTCAATACTTAATCAGAGCTGTAAACATGTTTTGAACCAAACCGGTTTTTGAACCGAACTGCAGCATTTTAAATTGTTTGCTCCGAACCATGAACTGAACCAGTTCTTCTGAAGGAAAATGGGTTTGAACCAAAAAGCGAACTATATCAGTAGCAAAAGTAGTTCGATTCAAACTGGTTTACCATTTCTTTAGTAGAACTTTATATTATTATAAAATTAAGTTGAGAGAAGCAGTTACTTGTATTTATAACGAAGTATATGCGAAAATGTTAATAGAAGTTCCGTAGACTTCATAATATAAACCCCAATAGAACAGAGGTGGTCAATAAATTTAAAGTGCTCATTCCGGTGGAAAACTAATTTCAGCGAATAAAAAAAAAAAAAAAGAACTCATGTAGATATTATGAAATTCACATATTTCCTATACAGTATTTCTTATTGTTTAACAATTTATATTTTTTAACAGAGTTTCAATTATATGAATTCTGACAACAAATGCAAAAAAAAAAAAAAAAAAAAAAAAATAAAAAACAATTGGTCAGTAAAATAATGCTCAAATTTATAGTACATTTCCACTGCCTTTGGGTTCGAGTTAGCGTTAACCTGTTGCTTTCGAAAGCAATGCCTACTATAGACGCCAAGTTGTCGTACACTAATTTTTGGGAATTAATAAATATGATTTATATTGTAGACCATTTTAGTAGGCGTTGCTTTTAGTAGCAACAGGTTAACGCAAACTCGAACGCAAAAGCCAGTGGAAATGTACAATTAGTAGTGTTAAGTAAAACTAACTCATGTAAGGCTAAAAGCAAGACTGTCTTTATTAAATTCTTTATAAGATACATTTTGTATTAAACTACTAAAGTGCTGCGCGAGCAGAATTCTAGCTAAACAGTTCTTAGGTATGCGATGTGCTAAGCATGAAGTTAGTGCTCTTTTTGTCACTTGACACTTTTGTCATTGTCTGTGCAGTTATGCTGCACACAAGCAAACGGACTGATCGTCAGTAATGCTTTCGGGACATGGTTAGGTTAAAATGACCGCTGCGAATTCTCGCGACGTCACCTTGGCTAAAAAGGCCCATTGTGATACCATATGATCTCTATTATCCTCCTACTCGAACCAGCTCGATTTCCTTATGAAGGCGGCTACTCCACCAATCTTGACTGATGCAATCTCCGCCAGACTATTAGGAAACGGCCTACCAAGTACGGTAAACCTTATTCTCCCAACGGCTGGGCAGTGGCAGAGAAAATGTTCTACTGTCTCCTCCTCTTCCTCGTTTCTACAGCTCCTACAGGAGTCATTTGAAGCTACCCCTAGTCGGACGGCATGTCTTCCCACCAGGCAATGTCCCGTGAGAGCGCCCACCATCACGGATAGGGTCTGTCTATTATGGCGCATGAGTTCGGCTGTTCGTTTGGTGCTATACTCTGGGCACGTAAGTTTCGAGATATTACATTTGGGGTTTGTGGTCCATCACTCGCAGCTTCAGAGAGGCCATGGGAATTCCAGTCGAACTCCTCCCAGCAGGAATAACGGAATTTGTACCTTCTCTGGCCAATCTATCTGCTTCGCAAATACCAAATATATCTTGGTGACCCGGAACCCATGTGAGGCAAATATCCCATTGCTCCGCCATCTCGTTGAGAGATTTGCGGCACTGGGAGATAGTTTTGGATGTATTATTGTACGAGACAAGTGCTTTTAAGGCAGCCTGACTATGTACTTTTTGCCTACAACCTGGGTGGTGACCCAGTATGGCAATCATTTCAGCTTGAAAAACGCTGCAGTGATCAGGAAGTCTGACGAGTTCTCTAATCTCCTGGTCCGGGGAAAGATACCTCCTCCTACCCTTCCCTCGGTTTTGGACCAGTCTGTGTAAATATTAATGGCGTTGGTTTCATAATGGGGTACGTCTTCCCATTGAACTCTTGTTGGGATAGAAATTTTGTACTTTGATAAGCTTTTCTAGGTCCTGGGTACTTTCTATGTTAAAATCAATGTGCCACGCCCACTTTTAGATATAGCTCATATACAAAAGTACAACATTTTGTCAAGTTTTAATAAGAAAAAATGTATTTATAAAGCGAATGGCTTCAAATATGGTTAAAATGTTTCTTATACCTTGCCAAATCTTCAGTTTAAAATTGGCTCAAATCATACCGCGAATTTCTAAATTTTTAAAAATATTTTTAATTTGTTTACTATTTTAAAATAAAATTTAATACAAATGCTGCACACGAAGGTCTATCAACGTCAAATGATGTGTAACAGGTATATAGTATAAGCTTCGGTCCAACCGAAGTTAACTTTTTTTTTTTTTTTTTTAACTATAAACGAATATCAGCTTTACAAATTGGCTCTTTGTCTGGTTCTGACGACTTTTTGTTTTGACATATAATGCATTTACGAACATGTTCGGTTACATCTTTAGTCATGTTTTTCCATTAACACTTTTTTATGATTTCATCGTGGTACTTTTGTAAAATTAAAAATTTTTCTTCTCTTGTAACAACATCAGAGCTATTTTTACATTCTTTAGAATTTTATTTCCTATTTTTATATACTTTGTGACCATAATCCATTAACACTTGTTACTTATTCAACAGTTGGAATAATCGATTCAATTCGATTTTTTCATTAATGTTAAGGTTGCTAATATTATATTTGGTTATTTTTATATTTGGTTATTTCTCTACCGTCGGCTTTAATTGCTAGCTTTGTGCTGTTTTTACGTAATTTGCTACTCAACGCTTTATATACTTTTTGTTCACTGCACTCAATCGAGTACATGTTTTTATTCTCTTTATGACGTGAATTTGTTGCCTGTTGTTTAGTCGATACTTTAAATATATTTTTATGTTTTAATTCTATGTGCGATAATTTCTAACCGAAATGATTTTCATTTTTCTCAACGTTTTTTTTTTTAGTGTGTATTTTGACTATTATTTTTTGGCATTATTATTTTTACAATTATAATTATATTTTGGATTATTACTTTTATAAAATTGTATGTTGCATCTTTTTCTTAAATTTGTATGAGCAAATTAAACGTGTTGATCGAGCAGAGGCAACATTTACATATTCACCTTTAACTCTAGCCTTTAGAGGTATTACCACATAATCAATCGTATTTTCTAAACCTGTTAATAAAGCTTTGCCTTTAAATTTTGTTTTAATAAGGCTTATGGCAACTTTTGTGTTGCCGTAATTTATTAAAGAAGCTAAAAACGATGGAAGCTACTCTGAGCTGCCATCAAAATTCGGCAGGATTTTTAAAGCAATATCCAAGAAGTCAACTGTCGTTTGATGCATTATAATTTTTCCTGTCTTGTAAGTTTTTGTCTTTTATTAACGTCATTGTAGTTTTGCACATACAATAAAAACATTTTTTTCTGCACTTCTGAAAGGAGTAAAAAACAAATTTTTAAGAGAATGAGCTAAACAAAATATTTAAAAGATTCCTCGTTCAGCATAATTAGGTAATTTTCCTACTTAGAGTCTATTTCTGTTTAATGTACAAGTGCTTAAAAAATCATAACCGCAATTTTACAATAATTTACCTAATAATTTACTTTATAATACCGCACTTGCGTTTAAAACGCACTATAGTGCTCAAAAAAATATGCATGCGTTATAAACGCATAATGCATCTTCTAGCTCCTTTTGTTGTCGTGGCTAACGTTGTTAACTTTCCATCGCCGCAGTCATATTTTGTTGATGGTTAAAATGTTGACGTTGTAGTTTATTATTGTGTCCGATGTTCCATCGCCGCAGTCATTAGTGTTTTCATCGGTGCAGCGATTCTGGCTCTAAACACTAAACGCAACTAACTTCATGTTAATTGGTTGGCAGGTTAAAAAGTTACTCGCTTTTTAATGACAGTATGTTTTGAGCTTGTGTCGTAAAAATACAATGGAACACAACACAAGCACAAAACATACTCTCATTAAAAAGCGATTAACTTTTAAACCTGTCAACCAATTTACATGAAGTTGACTGCGTTTAAAAGGTGAGACCTGTACCTTTCTAATGTTATGAACGTGTTACATGTTCCATGATTTAAACAAAAAGTCCCCTTTGAATTTGAACATACTGTGTACTTTATAGAGTCTCCGATGCCTCCTTTAATGCGTTACTAGCTTTCAGACAAACTGAATATACCTATTTGCATAATACCGTTATCTTTTGTAATGGTACTTCTTTTCTATTATTCTTTAAAAATTTATTAAGATCGTTATTTATAACGCCACTTATCAATATTATTTTAAAACAAGAAAAAAGTTAACTTCGGTTGGACCGAAGTTTATACTATATACCTGTTACACATCATTTGACGTTGATAGACCTTCGTGTGCAGCATTTGTATTAAATTTTAATTCAAAATACTAAACAAATTAAATATACTCTTAAAAATTTAGGAATTCGCGGTCCGATTTGGACCAATTTTAAACTGAAGATTTGGCATGGTATAAGAAACATTTTAACCATATTTGAAGCCATTCGCTTTATAAATATACTTTTTTCATATAAGAACTTGAAAAAATGTTGTACTTTTGTATGGGAGCTATACCTAAAAGTGGGCGTGGCACATTGATTTTAACATAGAAAGTACACAGGACCTAGAAAAGCTTAAGTTTAAAATTTCAGCCCAATATCTTTAAAACTGAGCGAATAAATCGCGCAGCAACACACAGACAGACGGACATGGCTAAATCGATTCGTCTCGTCGAGGTGATCAAGAATATATATACTTTATAGGGTCTACGATGCCTCCTTTAATGCGTTACAAACTTTCCGATAAACTGAATATACCTGTTTACACTAGTGTAACAGGTATAAAAGTAATTTAAAAGAAAATCAAAACAAAGAAATGCACTAATTTACTTCAGAAATCCTTATTTAGCTTCTTCATACGTATTACCATACCAATTATTAGATAGGCGATCAAATATTGGTCAAATTGACTGAAAATCGCTTAAAATCTTATCTTTCAGCTAAACCAACTACGATAAAGTTACTCAGGCTTTATAGTTTAAGGTTTAAGCTTTTATTTTAGCTATATTACAGGCTTCTATCACAACGCCGGGCATATCGACCTATTAAAGTTTATAATACCAGTGTTTAAAAAACTGCCAACAGTTTTCGCAGTTCTGTTATTGCTAGAACTGTTGCTGCGAGCATTTTCGACAGTCGCAGTCGCAGCGAAAGCAAAAAACATTTCTTGATCAGCAGCACAGCGCTTCAGGAATCGACAACTTCGGCAGTTTTACGAATGCTAGAGCTGTTGATGCTTGAACTGGCGACAGTCGCAGTCGCAGCAAAAGCAAAAACTGTCGACTGCCGAACAGCACAGCACAGCAGTCAGCTTCGACACTTTTGCTTTGCTTTGTTTTGGTAACTTTTGTAACTGTAATTGCCGAAGTCACTTGCGGCGTACTTTGTAGCAATGAAACAGATCGTAGGCGTAGTCTTGTATTAATGTGCATCCGAGCAACAGCAAAAATGTCGCGTAATAAACAATGTGATGTTTGGAATTATTTTGATACCAATGAGGAAGGGGACTTTGCTACATGTAAAACATGCAAAAGCAAACTAAAAACCAATCGAATTTCAAATTTAAAAGCTCATGTTGTCAAAGTACATAATTTGAAAACGACACCTCCATCCGAACTGTCGGAAAACTCTTCTAGTTGTTCGTCGTCTAAAATTACACGAAAAAAAAAATTAAAATTGAAATGAGCAAAAAGCAACTAATACGGTCATACATTGGGCTCGTTACGGAGGACTCCATACCGTTCAATGTGTTAAATTCGGATAATATGCGAAATATTTTAAAACCAATTTGTGACGGCTTCAAGGCAACCGACGGAAAATCATTTTGTTTAAATGCATCAAATTGCAAGAAAACTTTAGAGATTGTTGCTAATAATTTACGCAAAGACATGAAAGATGAATTGAAAAACAAATTACTTTCACTTAAAATTGACAGTGCTTCGCGGCTATCCCGAAACATTTTTGGAATAAGTGCGCAATTTATTAGCGAACTGGAAATAAAATCCCGTATTTTAGGGATGGTCGAACTAAAAGGTTTCGGATGTAGCACAAGCAAAAGCCTCGCTATGGAAATTATTAAAATATTAACAAAATATGAAGTAAATCTAAAGCAGATAGCATCAGTTACGTCCGATAATGGCGCGAATATGCTTAAAGCAACGAAAATATTGTCTGTTGTGTCCGAAAAAGAAATCGGAGAAAATGAAGTTGACAGTAATGATGAATACTTAAAAAAATCGATCTCATAGAAGAAATGCCAGAGATGACATTGGGCAATATTCAAGTTTGTCGTTGTGCTGCTCATACTGCGCAGCTTTGCGCTCTAGATGTGACTAAATTTTCAGCCATCACAAAATACTTATTCACTTGTCGTAATTTGACGAAATATATTCGAAAACCATCTAACGGATTTCGTGAAAATTTTGAATTTAAAAAACTGAAGATGCCTCAACTGGATTGCCCAACTAGATGGGGTTCAACGTACACAATGATTGAAAATTTAAAAGCGGCAAAGGACGTGCTAATAAAAATTGAATCAATTAAAAATAAGTCCGTGGACGGGAATTTCGAAATTGACGACTCCTTTTGGGAGTTTATTGATAATTACACTCTCATTTTTAATCCGCTACAAAAAACTATTAAAATATTTCAAGAGGAGCAATTACATTATGGTAATTTTTATGCGCAGTGGCTAAAATGCAAAATATGCACTCAAAAAATTATAAAAGATGCGACCCAGCCACTTACGAAACAAATTGGTGAAAAAATATTGGAATCTTTTAGTAAACGTACAAATACTTTAATGCGCAATGATAGTTTAGTTGCCTGTTTATTCTTGGATCCTCGGTTCCATCATACCATTTCAGCAATAGAAAGAAATGAAGCTGTAAAATATTTGAAATCTTTATGGGATCGGATAACTGAGGTCAATCAAGGCGTCGTTGCGGGCTTTACAACTAATTCAACTTCCCATCATCATCATTCCAACGTTGAGTTTTATGACATTGAAGATGAATTGTTAAATGAATATTTAACACAGGATATTGAAGTCAAGGCTAGTATAACAACCGATGTACACGCGAAAATTGAAAATTTGCAGCTTTCCTTTCTCAGAAGTGATGCAAACATTTTACAATTTTGGAAAGAGAAGCAGCTCACTGATCCCGAGCTATATGCGTTAAGCAAAGTTTGTTTTGCAATACCACCCACTCAGGTGTGTACTTGTCTAACAATTTTACTTTTTAAAGTTTACTTCTTAATAGTAATTTATTATTCATAGGTGACTATTGAACGGGCGTTTTCCACACTTAAACTGGTTTTAACCGATTATCGCAATCGTTTAAGTGCAGAATCTCTGGAAAATATATTGCTTGTGAAGCTTAATCCTAGCTTCCTGGAAACAGCAATTGATAACCTGACGCACTTCTAAGAAGATGACGAATAAATAAATAAATAATCACTATTATAAATGAATAAATAAAATGTTATTTATTTTCATTCATTTCGTTCATGACTCACAAAGCAAAGCAAAAGTGTCGAAGCTGTCTGCTGTGCTGTGCTGTTCGGCAGTCGACAGTTTTTGCTTTTGCTGCGACTGCGACTGTCGCCAGTTCAAGCATCAACAGCTCTAGCATTCGTAAAACTGCCGAAGTTGTCGATTCCCGAAGCACTGTGCTGCTGATCAAGAAATGTTTTTTGCTTTCGCTGCGACTGCGACTGTCGAAAATGCTCGCAGCAACAGCTCTAGCAATAACAGAACTGCGAAAACTGTTGGCTGCAGAAGCCCAGCACAGACAAAATTTTACGACTGCTGCTGCTGTGACTGTCAGCTTTTCAAACACTGTATAATACGTTTCATTCCTGTATTTTAAATTCTTGCAAAAAATGGCCACGTCCATCACCCATTTTTTGAAACGATTATACTTTCTGAGTCCTAGTAAAGCGTATTCCGATGTTAACTTCTCTAGTTCAAATCCTTTAACACAATTACAAATTTTTTGTATTGCTTATATATAGTACATGCCCACCGTTCATTTTTTTTAATGTATTACCTTTTTCCCGGTCACAGCAACATATAGGTAATATATACCAAATATCATTTCTTTAATTCAAAAACGTCTGTCCGTTTTTCTGTTGCGATGCATTTTACTCAGAATGTTTTTAAGATATTGACATGAAATTTTAAACTTAAACTTTTAGTAGTCCTAGTTAGTTTGTATTTCAGAATCAAGGTGCCACGACCATTTTCAGATATAGCCCTTATACAAACTTACCACTTTTTTCGATTTTTTGTATGAAAATACGTATTATTTATGAATATATTTAATCCAAATAGGGTAAGAACACTTTTTATGTCATCCAATGTCAAATCTAAGGCGCCACGCCCTTTTTCATGTATAGCCTCCATACAAACTTACCGCCCATTTTCGAGTTTTTATATGAAAACATTTATTATTTCTGAATGAATTCAATTAAATTTGGTAAAATCAATTTCAATATCCACCTAAGTAAACACTTTCGATATGGTAAGGATCGGGCTAATATAACATAAAGCCTCCATACAAATTTGACCAAATTCATCGTGAAATTTAATCTAAGCTCCTGGTGAACACATAAACTATTAAAAGTGTTGTCTAACGGGTATTTCAGCTTCGGTTTCATCGAAGTTAACGTTTTTTCCTTGTTTCTAACATGTTTAGCTAAATATCGATACTTTAAAATTTCTTGGTCTTAGGTAAGGTATTTGTAAAATCAGTGAAACCCAAACAAATTCACCATCCATTTTCCAGTTTTTTTTTTATGAAAAATAAGATATTTATTAGGCTATTTACAACAATCAACTTATAAAATATTTTTTTTTTTTTTGAGATCAAACCAATTTATCATTTAGTTTCCATACAAAGCCAACGCATATAAGCGCATCTTTTTTATACCCATTACACATAGTGTAAATGGGTATATTCAGTTAGTCCGAAAGTTTGCAACGCATTGAAGGAGTCATCGGAGACCCCAAAAAGTATATAAATTAATGAATTTTAGAGTTGAGTAACTTTATTCAGTGAAGTCAGCGTTAATTGTAAGCGCTTTAACATACAAAATCTTACTGACTACTTATAATCTAATTATTCTTAATCTCTAGTATTTCGATAAGACTTCGTCTGTGTCGACTCGTTCGTGCTATCGATCGTGTCTTTTACAAACCAAAGCTTTTGTTTTCGACTTAGCATAGACAATTTAAATATTAAAAAGCATATAATGTTAACTCCTCCCTTTTTCAAGCAATGGTCGTCCCTGACCATTTTTAAAGCGAATATAGTTTGATTTCCATCAATAATCATAATTTTTAGCATTAAATGATGACTTACAATAAGTATTACAATGTTCTAAATTTATAATCAAAATCAAATGTGTTTATTATTTTATGTTATCTTTATGGACTCGCCTGCCTTTTATAAGAACAGTGGTCCCCATGTCCTTTTCAACTTCTTCTTCTTCATAAATTGATGTTAATTTGTTTCCTAATCTTTTATTTCTCTGGACCATTACTTTCTCTCCAACCTCAAATACTCTATTCTGTCTATTTTTGTTATGAGTCAACAATTACGAATTTTGTGCTTTTTCGATGCAATGTTTTACGTTTTGTTTTAAATTTTCCGGGGCGCTGTGGTGGCGCGTTGCCGATTTCAATTTCGAAATAATTTGTTAGTAACGATTTTATAGTATGAAAGTTCAATGACTTCTCATTTCCGTAATATATTATTTTTGTGTCTCTAAAAATGTTCATCAGTTGTAGTAGTTGTATTTTCACGTCTGTTATGGTTCTGGAGTTTATAGGTTGCACTATGGCATATTTTGAAAATTTGTCTAAACATGTCAAAAAGTACCTTGAATCCGTAGTAAAAATGTCAATGTGCAATATTTCTCCTATAGGAAGGAATTGGAGTTCGGCAATTATGTTTTTTTACTGCATGTCTATCGTATTTAGATTTCGAGCAAACTTTGCAGTTTACAACCAACTCTCTCGCCTTTTTCTCCATTTTAAGAAAAAAGTAATCTTTTAGAACTTGCATAACGTTTTCTTGTGCTGCACGATGAGCTCTGTTATGCTCAGCAGTTAAGATTTCAGTTTGGTCTTCCAGATTGGTAACATCAGTTACAAACAACTCCGTATGCCTCAGCTTCGTTGAAGGGAAACTTTTAACTAATATGTGCTGAAACTTAGCCAGAGTAGGCAGATTGCAGCATATTGCATTCACTACCTCCGTATTTATAGCATACTTTAAAGCCGTAAAAAGATATTCTACATCTTTAAATGTAATCTTGTGCCTAACTTTCGACCCAAAAATAATAAAATTTTTCTTCGTATTAACCTCTCCTTCTTCTGAAACTATTTGGTTCCTAAAGCAGTTCACTGGTTTTTTAACATGAAAGCGATTCTTCACTATGTACCGTTGCATTGCACGAGTCTACGTCTTGTTCGATGGCATTTATGTGCTGCCTTGACAAAGCATCTGCTACAAAGTTTTCTTTACCGGGCTTGTAAAGAACTCGAGCATTGTACTCCTCAACCAGCGCCTTCCACCGTTTTATTTTAGCATTAGGGTTTCTATCAGAAACCGCAAATGTTAACGGCTGATGATCCGTATAAATATTTAATTGTTTAACACCGTAAAGGTAATTTCTCAAAGTATTCAAAGACCATACAATTGCCAAAAGCTCCCTTTCGTTGGTTGCAAAGTACTCCTCTTTTTCAGAAAGTGTACGAGATATCATCGTAATGGGTCTGCCAGATTGCGATAGGACGGCCCCTAATGCATACGAAGATGCTTCTGTTGTTAGGTCGAAGGGTTTGCTGAAGTCAGGATAGGACAATGTTACTTCTTCCGAAGAAATAATTTCTTTAAGTTTTTGAAATGCTGTCACCTGTTGCTCATTAAAGTTTAACTTAATCTTTTTTGACTGATTTGCGCTGACTTTCCCCATTTCACCTCTTAAAATTTGTGTTAGTGGCTTAGCAATTTTTGCATAATCCCTTATAAAACATCGATAATAGTTTGTCAACCCCAAAAACGACCTCAAGCTTCTTAGTGTTCTAGGTTGAGGGAAATTTTGCATTGCTGCTATCTTTTCCGGGCAGGTTTTTATACCACTTCTACCAACTTTTCAATATTGACTCGCATATTTGCTTCATACAACGACTTCAAAACCCATTCAATATCCCTTAAGTGCTGTTCCACATTTCTAGGAAAAATTATCACATCGTCTATATAGACATGGCAACTTTTGCCGATTTGCACTCTCAATACATCGTCAATTGCCCTTTGAAATATGCTTGAAGCGTTTTTAAGCCCAAAAGGCAGTCTACAGAACTCGTACTTTCCGTTATTAACTGAGAATGCTGTTTTTTCACGATCTCGCTCTATTATGTTAATTCAATCTGGTGGAAGCAAGATTTAAGTCGAGAGAAGTTAAAATTGCGCTTTACCCAGATTTGACATAATGACATTAACATTCGGAATAGGATATTTATCGCAGATTGTTTTCTCATTGAGTTTTCTAAAATCAATTACTAATCTTTTTTTTCCGACACCGTCATTATCAACTCCCTTTTTATTCACTACCCAAATTGGATTGTTGAACGGAGATTTAGAGGGTCTAATAATTCCATTTTTTAACAAATCATGTATTTCATTATTTACAAATTCAACGACGCTCATTGGATACGGATACGATTTTGAATATACTGGCTCATTATTAATTGTGCGAATTGTAGCCACAATATTGGTGTTGAATGGTAGAGCTTTACTTGGATCAGCAAAAACCCCCAAGTTTCTTTTTAGTAATTTAAAAAATTCGTCCCTTATATCGGTTGATATGTCGTCCTTTTGAACTAAGTAATTGACGTCTGGGCAATTTTCAAAACAAATTTTTTCTTCACCATAATCGTGCATGATTTTTTCATTTTGCAAATTTATTACAGCGTTTATCTTGTTTAATAAATCGAAACCTATAATACCGTCAAAGGACTGTAAATTGGGAAGAATGTAAAAAATGGTATTTGTTTCAAAGAAATTTACCAAACATTTTTTTTCAACTTTACTTTTTCCATGAATGGACTTAACAACGAAAGGCTGTGATACTGGTGTAATGCCCCCTAGAAAGGATAAAGGCTTTATGAAATTTTTAGCTGCACCAGTATCTAGTAGAAGTTTTATGGTCTTTCCTGCTATTGTTCTATTGATCCAAGGCAGCATGTAAAAAATTTATTTCGTCGAACTCTTCTTCAATTTCATCTGCTACCACTTTGTATTCCTTTTCATTAACAGAACGATCAGACTCTACCGCTGTGATGTTATGTAGTCTTTAAATTTTGGGTCCAGTATTTCTATCTGAGTTTGGACGTCGCTTAAAGTGCTCGTTTTGTTTGTACTGGCCAGATTCCTGCTTTGGTCTATAAAGGTGGCTCTGGTTATGCTCTTGACCATTAGCATTAGTATTCGCTAAAGTTGAAAACTTGATATGCGATAATGACGGGTCAATGTCCATGCTCTCGGTTGCTGCAATCTGCCCTATCTTGTTGGTGCTGTGAAGGCTCTGCTTTGTAAATGAGTTGTTGTAGCCAGTGTCCCTAGAACTATTTTTCTTCTGTTGCGATATGTTACTATAATTAGATTTGTTTCCATTCCCATTAGCAAAATTTGATGCAAATGTATATCGTAAATGATTTGATTCCACCTCTTGAGCAAGTGCCAACGCAGAAGGCAAATCGGATGGTCTTGAAGAGAACAAAATATCACACACTGGTTTTTTGAGACCAGAAATAAATATTCTTAGTGCATCTTGTCTATATTTTTCATTGAGAGAGGCAACTAAAACTTCATTATTGTTGTACGACATGATTGTTTTATTTGTTAGCAATGTTAATTTTTTTCTATTTCACTATAATACTCCATTATTGTTAGGTCACCTTGTCGTAAAGTCGAAAGTTCCTGCTCTATAAGATAGATAGGTCATTTGTCAGAGTATGTAAAGTCTAACCTTGAAATGATGGCTTTGAAATTTAGCACCGTGTTAAAAGATGCTAAAATGGCATCGGCAGCTCCAACAAGCTTATTTCTAATTATTGCTGTGGCCTGGTAGTGTTTTTAGTGCTACCCTGAAAGTCTTCATAAACCTCATAGGCGGCATGAGCGGCTTGGCGCCATGATACATAGCGATGCTGTGTACCATCGAATTCTGGAATGCTCTTCACAACATCTAAAGATTCTTCACATTTTCGCGCAAGAGGATTAATTTTAACTTTTTCATAATGTTGTGCTTTCGCTTCTACGTTGTTGTTGTGACAGCTGGGCTGTAACGAGACATGCGGATTAATATTGAATTTAAAAATTTAAAAAATGGTTATACCACGACACTGAATAGTTTATTGTGTATGATGTGTATTTGATGTGTATATGATGTTGATGTGTGTGTGATGTGCATGATGTGAGTGTGATGTGCATGATGTATGTGTGATGTGCATGATGTGTATTATGAGTTGAGCTGTGTGTCAAGCCCTAAGAATGTGGCTACATCGACTGGGTTAGTCCAAAGATCGGTTGTGGTGAGCTGCGTAAGATGTGAACTGCAGCTAAATAAGTGAGCCGTGTCGTGGGGTGACAGGCCACAGTCTGGGCAGGTGTTGTTAACACCAGACATAATTCTGGAGCAATAGCTGTTTAGGCTAATACTCCAGCCAGATCTTAGTTGAGCTAACGTTGTTTTTGTAGCTCTGGGTAGTCGACGTTCATCAGCAGATATTTCGGGAGGTCGAGACCCGAGCACTTTATTAACTTGAGCTTTGTTGAGTGCCTCCGACACAGCCTCACGATGCAGGATGTTGAGTGCATCTTTGTGGTTTTGGTTGTTTCACGTGCTTGGGATAGCATGCTGAATATTGCTATGATGTTTCCGAAAATCCTGCCGGCAATTTATCGAGCATCCATCCAAGCCAGATAAGCGCAAAAGAACCATAATTAGAAGGTTCAAAGCGCTTGGGAGGGATCACAACCCCAGCTCCTTCACCCCGGATGAAGTTGCAGCTGTGATTAAAAGCGCAAAACCATCTAAGGCTCTCGGTCCCGATGGTATCTCGATGCTCGCACTTAAGAAATTAAGGGTAAGAAGTGTGGATTATTTGACCAAAGTCATAAACCTATCCATCACGCAACTTAACATTCCCAATGTTTGGAATGTTGCTAGGGTCATCCTACTTCTGAAGCCGGACAAACCTGCTGATATGGGGAGTTCATACCGCCCGATCTCCCTCCTGTCACCTGTTGCTAAAGTCGTTGAGGCACTCATGCTTCCGACACTAAAACAACACTTTGGCTTAGCAACACATCAGTATGGCTTTAGAAAGTGCCGCAGCACTGTCACCGCACTCACAAAATTGACAACGCACATTGCAGACGGTCTTAACAGCAAACGACCCTGCAATCGCTCTATCGTCGTTGCACTGGACCTGTCTAAAGCTTTTGATACAGTCGACCATGCCATAATGCTCAACGATATACTGGACTCAACGATCCCTTGCAGCATGAAAAGGTGGCTTTCTGCCTATCTTAATGGCAGAAATGCGTACGTTGAGTTTAGAAACGCAACATCCCAGTATAGGAAGCTCAAAACGGATGTTCCGCAAGGAGGCGTCATCTCTCCAATATTGTTCAATCTCTACATGGCGAAACTCCCAGCTCCACCGCTAGGAGTAGAGATTGTCACCTATGCAGATGACTGCTCAGTCATCGCATCAGGCACAAACATTACGGACATCTCATTAAAGATCAATAGCTATCTTGAGCAGCTTCATCAATTTTTTAATGATAGGAAGCTTAACCTGGCACCCGCCAAATCGACTGCAACCCTCTTCACTACGTGGACGAAGGAAGTGACCTCCATATTGGACATCAACATCGGTGGAAGATTAATACCCGCTGTCCAATACCCGAAGATCCTCGGAGTCACGTTTGACAGCCTTTTACGGTTTTCGTCTCACGCAATCAACACCACCTCAAAAGTGAACAAGAGGAACCAAATTTTGAAAGCTTTAGCAGGCACCACCTGGGGCAAAGACAAAGAAACCCTTATAACCACCTACAAAGCCATCGGTAGGTCGGTTTTAAATTATGCCGCCCCAGTGTGGAGCTCATTCATCAGCAGTATCCAGTGGCGTCACCTCCAAACAGCGCAAAATAACGCGCTAAGAATAGCCACTGGATGTGTTTCCATGACATCACAGTCACACCTGCACGACGAAACGGCTATGCTGACAGTAAAGCAACATAGTGATCTCCTCACTAAGCAGTTTCTACTGTCCAGCCATGCACCTCAACACCCGTGCAATCCTATCGTGTCGGGTAGGAGTCCGTCTGCTCTAGTGCACTGGGTATCGCCCATAGTGACAGCCACATTAGATTGCTGACTCTTGCTGCCGGAGAGATTCCGTATGGTTGTCCAAAGCTTCTGCGATCCCATATTGCACTTCTCCAAGTGCCTGAGCCACTTGGTACGCCGATGATCCGCTACGAGTTTATTAATCTCGCTGGTGAGGGGTGCAATACGTTCATCACCAGGATCCAGCGAACGTAACTGGTCACGTTGCTCAGCCAATGAGATGGCCTCTGGTGGAAAATTCGGGCGCATGTGAGGGATGCGTCCGGATGGGATATATCTTTTGGTGGCTTTGCAGATGGTTTCCCTGAAAACACGCTCGCCTACTATTGCGTCGTTTGGGGTAGGGCATTCTGAGAGTGTCTGGTCTACGTACTCTGTGAAGTTAGACCAGTTAGCTTTGTTGTAATTCACGAAAGTACGGTTTTCAGGAATGATGAATGTGTCGGGTTTCTCCACGGTTACCACGTTGGGAATGTGGTCTGACTTTAAAGCAATGTCAGCTTGCCAGGATGTTCGGGCAAGAAGCGACGCACTGACGATGGAGATGTCAGGAGAGCTGGAACTATTTGCTGTAACTCTCGTGGGAAAATCATCATTTATTGAACAAAAGTTGGATCGTTCAATTGCTTCTACGTTAGTCAGTGTCTCTAGTCTGTTTGTGCTGTTAGCTATTAAGTCATCAAAAACTCTTTTTCAGTTACTAAAGCTGTTGCTATTAGTGCTTGAACTTGCGCTTCATTCATTTTGACAATATTTTCACTAAAACTTAACTTTTCAAAATTGAATATTTTACAATATTTAATTGCTTTCCTATAAAGAAATACGTTTTAATATTTTTTTTTATAATAATATTTTTTCTGCTTTCTTTTTTTCTAATATTTTGCACTCTACTTACAGTTTTATTATATCTACTTATTGCTTTTAATTTACTTAAAATTTTGCAAATTACGGTAGTTGTAGTTGTTGTTAGCAGCGGAGTTATTCTGTGCCTCTGGTTTATATTCCTTTATCATTAGCTGCTTACAATTTTGTTGGAGCAAATAATATGTTGTTGTTGTTCTGGAGATATTTTTAAAGATAAGCTGTTTTCTCGAACTGTTGCGATGTGTGGCGTGATGCTTGATTCCAAATATTAATATTTCAGGTTGTTTATCAACTTTACTGCAGATTTAAAGCCGCGTGTTTTAATTTGAGCACGTGTTGATTGAATTATTTTGCTGCAATACTTTTTTAGTATGTGCAGACTCAATTTCAATTCTGATTGTTTTTTGCCAACGTTAAAATTGTTTTTCAAATAATTTATTTATTTTCTCGAACCTTTGTCGATTAAACGTGCAAGTTATGGTTTAATCATAGCACATTTGTAATTTCCAATTCACATACAAAGCACATGTGAAAAAAGTGGTTGTCTTTCTTTTCTTGTTTTTTCTTAGTCGTTTCTTGTGGTTTTTTTGTTGTTATTTAACAAAATAGTGATAAGAATTTATCAATTGTAGTTGTTATTTGATTTAGCCATGTCCGTCTGTCTGTCCGTCTGTCAGTCTGTTGCGATGCGTTTTACTTGGAAAGTTTTGAAGATATTGACCTGAAATTTGAAACTTAAGCCTTTTGTGCTCCTAGTTAGTTTGTATGTTAGAACCAAGGTGCCACGCCAATTTTTAGATATAGCCCCCATACAAACTTACTACTTTTCTCGATTTTTTGTATAAAAGTATTTATTATTTATGAATGCTTTACTACAATATGGGGTAAAAATACTTATAATGGCATCCAATATTGAATTTTGGGAGTGACACCTTGCATTTTGAACTGTTTTTTACCCAATTTGGAGCGAATATATTCATAAATAATTCCGTTTTTCATACCTAAATTCAAAAATGGGCGGTAAATTTGTATGGGGCTATGCCTAAAAATGGGCGTGACACCTTCATTCTGACTTACAAACTACCTAGGACCAAAAAAAGCTTAAGTTTAAAAACACATGTCAATATCTTAAAAACATTCGGAGTAAACAGACAGTTGGACAGACAGTTGGACAGACAGACCGACATGGCTAATTCGATTCGTCTCGTCGAGCAGATCAATAATATATAGACTTTATGCGGTCTCCGATGCCTCCTTTAATGCGTTACAAACTTTCGCACAAAATGTATATACTCGTTTACACTATGTGTATAAAAACGGAAAAACACATAGTGCAGTGGCCAAATACTTTATCTATTTATATTTGCATAATAACCACACCTCTTATACACAAAGTTAACAAAACTGTAGTATTTAAATGGTACTTTTAGAAAATATTTTTTTATATTTCTTTTAAAATTTTTGATAAAATGATAAACTTTTATTTTAAAATACGGTCACGATGGTTGGTAGTCCTAATCGACAAAAGGCCTATACCGAGGTCCTCTCAGCTATTCAAAAGCTAAAGAACAACAAAGAGGTTCCCGCTAGGGTTTATGGAAAATATAGTCTAGTGTCCAATTTTTAAGAAAGATTACACCACAATCTTCGCACAAAGCGCTGACTAAATTTAAAATCGCAGCAAAACTGGAATTATGCCATTTGGGCACGATTTTCTATTAAGAAGAAATGTAACTGATTGTCAAAGAGTCCCGTTAAATGGGACTTGTAATTCGTCATCATGACTTGGACAATCTTTAAGTCTTTAGAATTTCATCTTCGATGTTGTAGAAAATTTTGTCTATTTAAGTACAGCGGTAACCAGCGACAGTAGAATTAGCATGTGAATTATATTAATTGCATCATTAAAATTAAAATAGAACATCAATTTAAAAAAACAATGGTACCAATTTTGAACAAATGAGTGATATATACGAACTGTATAAATCAAACTTAAAATCTGTCGTCTATTTACAAGTTTATCTATGAAAATAAAATTTATAAATCTTTTTGCGTCAAATATCATTAAAAAAAAAACGTTTTCTATTATTTACTGGAAAGAAAAATAGAATATTTTTTTTATAACCAATCCGCCTTTTTTTTTTTTGTAAACAACGGTCTTTTTGAAATGTTCACAGAGTGTAACTGGGACCCGGAAGGAAAAATAGACTTTTTTTGACCAATCCCACCCATACGCCATCTTTAAAAAAAAACTAATCTGGGGCCCAATGACATTCGTAATGGGTGTCAAACAAAAGATTTTTCTTATATATATCTAAGAGATTTTCCGTATTTTCTTTGAGTTTATAACTCATTGTTCTCAAAATTTCGGTGCTCGAATTATTTTCCGTGTCGACCTGTGTAATTACTTCATAACTTAATGAATACATTTTTGAAAATATAAACATTTTTTTATTTCATTTCCAAAAGACATTTGCAAAGGGTAGAGCAAACTGTCCAAGTGTATCATATGACAATTTAACATTTCTTCAGCAATCAGAAGCAAACTATGTCTCACTAACAAAGTTCGGCTGCATAAAACAATGATTGTACCTATTTGGTCTTACGGCTCACAGCTTTAGCATTGCAAGCAACTCTAATCTTAAAAGAATTTAGGTTATGCAAAATAGCTAATGCTCTTTGGTATGTACGAAACAGCAGTTTGCATAGAGTCTTAAATGTACCAACAGATCTGGAAGAGCTACATAAAATTAGTTCCAGATACATTGAAGTTTACATAATCTTCCTGATCATCCTGCTCAAAGTTTATTGTACAATAGCACAATACGTAAAAGACTAGTAAGGTTTCATCCGCTAGATTTGAGTTTAAGGGAGAAATTTATTAATATATTATTATGATATAAGCAAATTGCTTTTGTATCAACCCAAATTTTTATATTGTATCGTAACTAGCTAATACCCGCGGTTTTACTGCCATTTTAATTTTTTGTTCAAGGTCCCATTAGGCCCTGGGTCAAAAATTTTTCAATTCACGTGTTAGTGCTCAACTGAAATATAAAGAAAAAGAAATATTGGTTTAAAAAATTCAACTTGGGTACCCCACTCGGCCTTGGTCCAAATTGCGGAAATCTTTTGAATACGCCAAACATATTTTCTAGCCATCTTTCTTTGTGCTCACCTGACATCTAAACAAAAAAATGGTAAATAAAATTTTTCGTCCACCAATGGGTCCCAGGTTGAAATTTCGGAAATGCCTTAATCCAAAAATATATTCAAACCTTCTTTTGAATGCGACCAGTTTCAAGTCTCTACGCCTATTCATTCTAAAGATCTGACTTTTCCTGTTTCAAGACTTCCATTAGGCTCCTGGTCAAAAATTTGCCAAATCTCGTCTCAGTACTCACCAAAAATATAAAAAAAAAAAAATCCTCAATAAATATATTTGGTGTCCATCAATGGGTCCCAGGCCCAAATATCGCAAAACCCTCACACATCTAAAATATTTTTACCACCATTCAAATGCGCTTAATTTCAAGGGTCCGCCCAAATAAAAAAAATAAAAAAAGTTAAAAAAAACCGTTTTGGGCACTGGACCCCAGTTCCAAATTTTGGAAATTGTTTGAAAACGTCTAAAATATTTTTTCGCTACCTATCATATGAGCCTAATCTAAAGTCTCTAGGTCTTACCATACCTCAGATATGGCTTTACCGATTTCAAGGCCTCTATTAGGCCTTGGGTCAAACATTTTACAAATCACATCTTAGCGCTTACATGAAATCTAAAAATCTATTTTGGGTCCACCTATGGGTCCCAGGTCGAACTATCGGAAATCCCTGGAACACGCCAAAAATATTTTTTAATCGTCTTTAAATGCGCCCATCTTCATTTCCAGTTTTAAGGCCCCAATAAGGCCCTGTGTCAAAAATTTTTTAAATCAAGTCTGAGTGGTCATCTGAAACTCAAAAAAATCTAATTTTGGATCCATCTATGGGTCCCAGGTCCAAATTTCGGAAATCCCTTAAACTGTCCATAAATAATTTTTAACCATCTTTCAAATGTGCCCATTTTCAAGTCTCTACGTTTTATCATTAAAAAATATTGCTTTTTCCGTTTCAAGTCCTTATTAGGGCCCCAGTTCAAACATTTTTTAAAATAAAACTGGTCAAAAATGTTTCTAATCACGTCTGAGTGCTCAACTGAAATCTAAAAAAAAAAAAAAAAAAAAAAAAAACAAAGAAAACGTTAACTTCGGTGGAACCGAAGCATAAATACCCGCCACACGAATCTTTGAATAGTTTATGTGTGATCTTCAGTGGCTTATATACATTTATAAATATATAGACGAAAAAAATTAATTTTTCATACAAAAGTTAAAAAAAAATCGGTGAGTTTGTATGGGGGCTATACATAAAAATGGGCGTGGCATCTTGGTTTTGGAATTGGATGATATAAGAAGTGTTTTTACCCAATTTGGAGTAAATCAATTCATAAATAATATCAATTTTAATTCAAAAATTGAAAAATGGGCGGCAAATTTGTGTGGGGTCTACACCTAAAAATGGGCGTGGTACTTTGTTTTTGATATCGGATGTCGTTAGAAGTGTTTTTATTCAATTTTGAGTGAATATATTCATAAATAATACCTATTTTCATACAAAAATTCGAAAATGTGCGGTAAATTTGTATGGGGGCTATACCTAGAAATAGGCGTGGCACCTTGGACTCGACTTTGAATGACATAAGAAGAGTTTTTACCTAATTTGGAGTGGATACATGTATAAATAATACTTATCTTAATACCAAAATTCGAAAATTTTTGGTAAGTTTGTATGGGGGCTATACCTAAAAATGGGCGTGGCAACTTGGTTTTAACATACAAAGTAGTCGTTGTCGAGAAAAGCTTAAGTTCCAAATTTTGGCGTAGTATCTAAATATCTTCATAAAAAAAATTGCGAAGAAATAAACAGACAGACGGACAGACGGACATGGCTAAATCGATTCGTCTCATCGAGCTGATCAACAATATATATACTTTATGGGGTCTACGACGTCTCCTTCAATGCGTTACAAACTTTCCGACAAACTGAATATACCCTTCACACTATGTGTGGCGGGTATAAAAAAAAAACGGGTCAAAGAATTTTTGGGTTCATCAATAGGTCCCCAGGTCCAAATTTCGGAAACCTCTCACACACGTCAAAAATGTTTTTGATCCATCTTTGAAATGCGTCTAATATCAAGTAGTAACATAATTGTGAAAAGAGATGGTTTATTCGATTTTGGGTCCCCAACTGAGTCTAGGGTTCAAAACTTCGATAAACACCGAAACAACCCAAAAATATTTTTTAACGACCTTTCAAAGGAGCGTAACTTCAAGATGAATATGTGGTCGGCTTAAATAAAACAATGGGAAAAGGTAAAAATTACCTATTTTTGGTCCCCCACTGTAAGGTTTCATTTTCGGTTTGGTGGGTCGCAAATTTCAATTTTTTTAAAGAATAACGAAGCATACTGGGTTCGGCTAGTATAATTATAAAACTTAAAATTTTGATTTTTTTTATGATAGTTGTTATCTTATTATAATATTTTTTTAATTTCTTGCAGTTCAAAAGTGATCTTCGCTCTGTTACCAGCTCATCCCCGAGTGAAAACAGTGCGGCAGTCGAAAATCCTTCGTTAGAGAACACCGAATTTTGTAACATTTGTTTTCTGAATGAAACGGAAGAAAATTTATTCTACACATTAATTTTATGCGATCATAAATTTTGTACTTCATGTTTATTCAGATACTTAAAAAATGAAATAAGTGAGTCTAGGACAGATATAGGTAATATGCTAATCATTAGAAAATAGATAATTTTGACTTAACTTATCTCTGTTTCAGATTGCCCACAGTGTTCAAGCGCTATACATCCAAACAACATAGAACATTTATTAAAGGACTTCCCTGATGTTAAAGTCAAATATGAAGATTTCATGATAAGGCGGTATCTAGTGGCAGATCCCGATTCTCGATGGTGCCCTGCACCTGATTGCAGGTACAATCTACAACATACTATACATATCGCCATATCCATTTTAATCCAATTAAGTAACTCGAACACATTTTCGTTAATATATTACGAGTATTCGAATTTTATATAATTTGATTTTTTAACAATACAAATTATGTCTTCGTTTGCTGTATTTTGAGTAGTTTAACAAAGTAATGAATTTCAATTAGTTAATCATATCTTTCCACTCTCTTGTCTCAGCTATGCAATATATGTTGAATTTACATTTTTATACCCTGTACCCAAAGGGTAAAAGGGTATATTGAGTTTGTGCGAATGTATGTAACAGACAGAAGGAGGCTAGATACACCCTATAATATATATATCTATATATATATATATATATTCTTGATCAGCATTGGAAGGGGAGTCGAACTAGCTATGTCTGTCCGTCCCGCTGTCTGCCGTATGAGAGAGATTATCTCGGCGACTATAAGAGATAGGGCCACCATATTTGTAGCTTAGACTCTTCTAAGCCGTCAAGTGTTCACTTGCAAACGGTTTTTCTCTAGACCCATTTAAAGGGGTACCTCCCATACAAATGTGCACCAAAATTTTGGGTTTTTGCATAAAAACGTCAATGTTTTTAATTCTATGAAGTTCAAATTTAGTATAAATTATGCCTAGAATAGTCCCAATGAAATAGACCCATATGGGTAGGTCCAACAAAATTTTAAGTATAGCCCCCATACAAAGATAAACCCGATTTTTTAAGTTTTTGTATGAAAATTAAATTCAGAGGTATGATAGTAAAAAAACCGATCTTAAGGTTCATAAAGATTGGGTACAGGTTATCTTGCAGTCGAGCATACTCGACTTCAGCATTCATTCTTGTTTTAAAAAAGGTCGGTATATTTAATTACGACTTCAATCTTAATATAATATCAGGTTAATTTTTTTCTTTTAATAAATCTAACACTTAAATTGAAATTTAAATGTTTTTTGATGCTGTGGCAATACGAGGCGAGTTAGCTAGCTTTTTTATACGATACAAATTCACGTTTGTTTTGCACAGTTTAAGCAGAATGTTGTATAAATAACTAAAAATACAAAAGAAAAAAATTAAATTTACATGCACACGAATGTATTGATTTTGTTATGATATTATAAAATATTTTAATTTAATATAGTATAGTATATACTTCTTACAATAATTATGTTTTGGTGCCACTAGTTTCTACGTTTTTCATACGTTAATTTTAATTTGTCTTAAAATTTGACTTATGTTTCGGACTATGTTGCTAATCGCAAATAATACAATATATATGTGTATGTTTAAGGTTTCCTGACTATGTCGATTTCCTCAAAGTCTTGTAGAGTTTTATTTTTGTTACTCTGGACAGAACTCTACTTCGCATAAGGTTCCAGTCAATGGGCATGCGCTCACCAGTCCAGATTTTGATGCATACATATGACCAACTCCTCGTCGTTGGCTGCTGCTGTGTTAATTTAAAGCTTTTTTTTATAGCTTCCAAGACCTAGTCTTACTCTGGTGGCTCCACAGGATACCCATCATTGATCGGGGTATCCAGTACTGCTTCACTGCTGGCGGCATTGTATAAAAAGCAGCACAATAAACACACACAAAAAACCAAAAACTTGGAATGTAATTTAATTGCCTTATCTGATAACAACAAACTTAAAATTCGTTCTGGATATACATACTTGAACCTGGAATATATTTGAATGAGTGCTGAAAAATAAACACTAAGCACTTGGTACTTAGAGTTTGAGAAAGGAGAGAAAGACAGAAAATAAACATACGTTCTCTTGATCAATGCTGATGCATGAATGACTCTTTATAAAAAGAATGTTTAATTTTATAAACTATTTCTTACGTGCTACTTTATAAGCTAGCAGAGACAAAACTACAATGTTTATTGATAAGTCTTTCTTCGAGATAGAAGCATACCATCATCTGTCGACAGTTTTACACGATCTTTTTCAACTGTAATAGGTTTTCACTAAATTATTTATTTATTTATTCATCTAAGCTCATGTTCTCTTACAGACTTAATCAAAACTAACCTAAATTATAAATATTATTTTTATCGCTCACACAAATAAAACATTTTCGACAATTTGTTAGAGCTAATATCAAAGCGCACATTTTGATGCTGAGAAATAATTAAGCAATGAAAAAATTACGAATCTGTAACAACGCAGTAAACGCGATCTAAAAGATATGAGTAAAGCCAATTTGATATTGATGAATAAAAACCAAGTTTCAAAAGCTATTTTAAAAGTGCATGTTGGCAAACCTTATCTAAAGCTCTATTAACATCAGTATAGATTACCTCTACCTGATATCTGTTTTCAAAAGACGTTATAGAAAAATAACTAAACACAGCCAACTAAGTAACCGTAGATCGGCCATTTATAGATCCATGCTTATTAGGATCAATATTACTTTTAACTAGAAACCATAATTGTTTGAAAACTATTCGTTAAAAACCTTAGAAATGTTTGATGGTTTTTAAATCGATCTGTAATTGAATATGTCATTTTCTTAGCATCTAAGGTGTGATTGTAGCTGTTTTCCATCTGTTTATGTTAATAAAAATGCCTGAATCAATACCCTTTGAAATAATATGCACAGAGGCAAGTATAATAAACTCACGCAAGACTAGGAGAAATGAAGACAGCCCATCAATATCAGACTAATGCCTCACCTCACCTCAAAAACATCAGTTTCAGAGATACTCAAACTTGAAATATTGTACATACAAGGTATATCTTTATCATGCCAACTTACATAAGATTCAAAATTAGTTGAAAGAGATATGCAATCTCAGACTCATTGCATGAAGTAATATTGTCAGAAAAGATGGTTAGTGGAAAACTATGCGGACTCGACTCCAGGTTTACAGCTGTAGATGAACGTCTCGCCTCGATACGCATTAGAGCAACATTTTTTAACATTAGCCTTATATGTGTACACGCCCCGACAAATGTTAAAGATGAAATGAAGAAAGACGAATTTAATTAGCGATTAGAAAGTCTCTACGAACGCTGCCCCAAGCATGAAATCAAAATTGTCAACGGTGATTTCAACTCAAAATTGTTAGAGAAGAAATCTTTCGCCCAACTATCGGTAAATTTAGCCAACTTAACACCATCAACACTAATGGAGAAAGGCTAATCTACTTTAAAAACATGATCATAAGTAGCACTAAATATACGAGTTTCACAGAGGCAACATGGCGCAGTGGCGACCTAGCCGCACCCATAGATCATGTGGTGATTGATGCTAGGCTCTCTCGGTCCTAACATCGACTCGGACCACTACCTTGTTCTAGCCAAAGTACGTACTAAACTCAGCACAGCGCACGCCAAGCGAGCTACCATACAACGAAAGCTAGATGTTGATAGGTTAAAGTCACAGCAGACGGCCGCTGCCTTCTCAACAAGGGTCTCTCATCTACTTCGAAAGAAACCTCCGGCCTCCGACTAAAGCTCGAAGGCTGATATGGTAAGATGAGGAATGTCGAATTGCTACAGCAGAGAAGAATATAGCACGACAACAAACTCTGCAGTCGGGAGCAACACGTTGTTGAGCGATATAGGAAAAAACGAAGAGAGAAGAAACGCCTGATCAGACGGAAGAAAAGAGAACTGGAAAGCCGTGAAGTTAAGGAGATGGTGGTTTCTATAAAAAAAATCAAGCGTATGACCGACGGTTATTTGCTTGAAGCGGAGCGGTCCTCCGACCGATGATGGGATCCCTGTGGAGCCACCAGACTATGATGAGGTCTTAGAAGTTAAACAAAGGCTTAAAAATAACAAAGCTGTGGGCGCGGACGAACTTCCCGCAGAATTATTTAAGACCGCCGGCGAAGAGTTGATTGGATGCAAAATACAGACTGGTGAATGCATGCCTAGTGATTGGAACGTAAATGTGCTTTGTCCAATCCTTGATATCTACACGCAGATCATCAACATGACCTAGAGATATTGTGAGTATAGGGAATTTCAAATTCGAGGTTGTAGAAAACTTCGTCTATTTGGGATCAGAAAAAAACAAGAGCAATAACACTAGCTTAGGAATCAGACGATGATGCTACTTTGGTCTCGGTAAGCCTTTTCGAAGTACAACAAAAATCAAACTCAAAGACGTTGATTACCACAGTCCTGATGAGGTAAAATTCTTCGTAAAATCTTTGGTCCTGTCAGAGTGTGCAACGAGTACCGTATTCGCATGAATCATGAGCTGTTACAGCTATATAACGACATCGATATAGTCAGGCGCATTAAGTACACACGATTGCATTGGGCTGGCCACGTGCTTCGAATGGATGAACTGGCTCCGGCGAGGCAAGTGTACGAATAAAACGTGAGCGAAATCAGTCACCGCCGCTGCGTCCTGGGGGACGTCCAAATGATTGGGATTCACAATTGATATCGAGTAGCATTGGACCATACCAGCTGGGTTAAAACCCTAAGTGATGCCTAGACTTTTAATAAGCAGTTATCGCCATCTATCTGTCTATCTATCTATCTATTTTATCTATCTATCTATCTATCTATCTATCTATCTATCTATCTTTATATAGGGTTTTCCAACTTTAAATTCCGAAAGTAAATTGAAATAGAACACACTTAGAATTCGAATTTCGATGAAACTTTTATTTCAAATTAAAGTTTGGTTTATGCCATTATGTGTGAAATACAACATCATTCAAATGTCCACCTAGGGCTTCCTCGCACACCTTGATCCGGAACAGGTAATTTTCGATGACTTTTCGGCACATATGGGGCGATGACTCCACCAGACCATAATGCGCACCAAACAGTGACGTCACGTGTGGATTTTCTGAGCCCCATATACGGAAATTTTGGGTGTTTACATAGCCGTCCATGACGACCAAAATCCGTTCGTAATGCTCGAAAAACATTTACCGGTTTTTCATCATTTTTATAGTATAATTTAACAAAATTAACACGTTGATGCAAAAATGATCCATATTGTAAAATGGCACTTTAGAATGTATTTTTACAGCTATGTCAAACGGTTGTCAGCGCAGGGCTACATACTTTCGGAAGCCCGAAATGGAAAACCCGATATATAAAAATGAAAAGCTGTGTATTTACAACTCAAAAATTCGAGAATGACTCAACCGATTTTTTTTTATTTGTTTTGTTGCTCTCATCATATATGTTGTCAGAAAGGAAAGAAATTTGGAAAATGGGGGCCTTGAAACCGGAAAAGTCATATCTTTGGAGTGAATAGACGTAGAGACTTGAAACAGGGCTCATTTGAAAGATGGTTAAAAAACATTTTTGGCGTTCAAGGTGTTCAAGGGATTTTCGGAATTTGGAACTGGGACCCATATGTGGACCCAATATAGATTTTTTGACCAATTTTTTTTATTACAGCTGAGCACTTAGACGGGATTTTAGGAAATTTTGACCCGGGGCTTAATGGGGCCTTGAAACCGGAAAAGCCATATCTTTGGAATAAATAGACGTAGAGACTTAAAACAGGGCGCATTTGAATGATGGTTAGTCGTGTTTAGGGGATTTTAAAAATTTGAACCCACATTTTTTGAACAATTTATATTTAGCCACCAAAGAGAACACAAAAAAAAAAAAGAGCAAAGCCGCGGGTACCTGCTTGTATTTGTATAAAAACATGTCGAACAGATATTATAAAGCACACGACCCATTGTCCTTAAAAAATGGATTTTAAGCTTCTCCTCCGTTGACAGTTTTTTCCATCTCTCAGCCATTCTCGTTTTGACCCTCGCTTCAACCTTCAAATGTGGCTTGCGCTTCCTGTGGCCATCGAAGGAAAGTATGCTGTACTTGTAGCCTTTAAGTCATGTTGATGCGCTTTCCCATACTTACTAAAGGAAGGGGCCTTTCGCACCACATTTTTGGCCATCAGACAACTCAACCACTTTACCAAACAACAAACAATCTCTCATTGCCACCACATTCGTCAAAAAGATATACCGACCCAGTAAAAGCAATGAGGAATGATAAAAGTGGGTGTTTTCACATTGTCTCTTGTAGAAAACGTTGGTAAACAAAAGCTACCCACAACTCTTCGGCTCTGCTTTCGTAGTGGGGCACAGTGTGCATAAAAATAGAGCAATAATTCTTGAATGTACACTTAGCGGGGCTATATAATTCATTTTTTAACAAATTCAGGGAAAATTAGAAAAAGTGAAATTTTCGTCTACCTGTAACTCTATAATTAAAATACCTCAATGTCTGTAAAAATTCTGAGGAATAGCTACTATTATAAGGTTGAAGTTTGGTAAGTTTCAGATTTTTTGAACAATTACTGTGGCCGGAATAATTAATTGATTATTCGATGCTGAAAACCCCATGTAATTTACATTGAAAATTTTGATCGCTTTGGGGCACCCCTAAATATTAAGATAAAGGCTTCAAACTTGGGGGGCATTTTTTTTTAATTTATTTCGAACCCTTTTAGCCCCTGGGAGCATAGAAATTCAAAAATGTTTAAAATAAGGGCCACTCTAGGGCACACGGAAACTAGGACACTGTAAAATGAGGAACCCCCTTTCCGTTGCCGTCACGGGGTAATTTGTCCACTTTGTCTTTTTTCCAAAACAGGTAACAACCCGCGGCAGAACCATATAAGGGCTGACAAAAGTAATAGTTTTTCTAAATGGTTCTCCGGGTCATGTCACACTCAATTCTCGTTTTAGTTTTCTTCTCGAAAAAAAAGTAAGACCAATGGTGCTAGTTCGTTTTCTCATCCGGAAATCGCTCTCAGGCAACTATATCAGAGCTGAAATTGTCTAAAAAAACAAAACTGGACGCATATCAACGTCTTGTGTGTGTATATCACTCTCTCTGCGTACCATTTCAATGATTGTTATATAATTTTAACTAACTTGCGATAAGATTTTTTTTTGAATATACCAATTCACTTCCGATATACATTTACAATCAAAACCATTTTAGCCATGCTTGAAAAAGAAACTAAATATTTTTTTTAGTCACAACTCTCTTTACATCTACTCTTGTTGGTTCGAAAAGTGAATTTTACTTCCAAAAAATCTGTGTTTGCATCAAGATATTAGCACTTTCCATGGGGGAACTCTACGCAACTCTGCTATCAAGTTGGACTAAATTTCGTTCACAGAATTCATCAACACTCTGACACACTCTATCACAAGAACTCTGCTTTCTTTGAATCTTTTTTAACTGCTGACGCCTGCTCAACTTAATGAGGATTTCTGCACTTCGAAGATTTGAACAAACTTTTGCAATGGCATTTATCTTTCATTGTTTGGTGTTAAGTGCCAAAAATCTGGAACATTTACTCAAAACATGTTCAGGAGACTCATACATTTGGCACTGAAACACAACCTTTGCTTGAAATTATTTAAATCGCCTCGAATTATTTTGCGATTTTGTAAAATTTTTCAAATTTCTCGACTTAAAAGACATACAAATGCTCAAGATTATGAAACCTATTTGTCATAAATTTTAAATAAATAAATAAATTCGTCCATATCCTTTCATTTTGGTATGACTTTTTTACCAATCAGAGACTGCTCCCAAAGAGTTAGAGAAACCTCTGGAAGTCGAGTAGAACATAAAAAACACTAAAATAGCATCCCAATTTTCTAAACTTATGATATTTGCTTCAAGGCACGAGTCTGCGTTATTTATTTCTTGCTGTTACTTTTTAATAGTTGCACCACTGTCTAAAGTTACAGCCTCTAAATTAAATAATGACTTTATTTGTGTTTTTAACCAGTACTCGCTTATTTTCATATCTCTCAACAAGATTTTCAATGCCAATTTAAACCCATTATAATTCAGCGGAAATCTGTCAACAATTTCTCGAGCTTCACCACGAGTCTTTTGATTTAGGTACTACAACTTCTTAACAGGTTGTAGTGTACTATTTGACTTTCGTATAAAGGGCCGTTAACAAATCACGAAAACTTGGCCACCTTCATTTTATCTAGATTTTCGGGGGAGAACTCATCAAATCATCGTAGGAGGCGTCTTTTGCTGATAGCCACAACTTTTTATCTCCTTTTTTTTTAATATTTAGTGCAAAGAAAGCAAGATCTTTAAGTGGAGTGGCTTTGCAATGCGCATCAAACTCAAAAATTTCATTATTAAAATGGTACAATCTAGTTTCTGACATTTTCTAAAGTATTTAACTTAACAATTCAACTTTTATAATTAAATAATTTTGCTTAATAAACAACTACGCTGTAGAAATTGTACCACTGCTTGATCCAACAAATAAACAAGCTTAGAAAGAAACAAGAAAAAAGGTTAACTTCGGTAGAACCAAATCTCAAATATCCGCCACATCTTGGTTTAGTTTATTTATGATCTTCAGTCGCTTAGGTAAAATTTGTATAAGGGATGGCTTGGAGTACAAAATTCCTTAGACACAATAATGGGGTAAAATTTTAACCTAAGGACGGGATTAAAAAAAATAGATAATGGGCTCATACCTAAAAATGGGCGTGGCACCTAATTTTTTTAGAAGTATTTTTACCCAATTTGGAGTAAATACATTAATGAAAAAAAATCGAAATAACGGTAAGTTTATATGGGGGCTATACCTTAAAACGGGCGTGGCACTTTCATTTTCGTACTCAATTTAGTCATTGAAGAGAAAAGCTCAAGTTCCAAATTTCAGCTTAAACTGACATAATAAACTGAGAAGATACCAACAGACGGACGGACGGACAGACCGACCATGGCTAGGTCGATTCGTCTCGTCGAACTGATCAAGAATATACAATGTCAAATGTCTCCCTTCCGCTTTTTTGTCTTTTGAATATCGCGGCTATGTACAAAGCGCTACATAGCTCGTATGGGGCATCATTTGAAAGGTCTTGACATAACCTACAAATCGACGATATGCATGATTAGGATACTGCGTTCAAAAGTTATAGACACTAACGCCGAAATTCGCGCTTTTTTGAAGTTTTCCTTCGTTAAAGGCAAATCCGCTAGAGAAACGATCGGGAAGATTAATGGTGTTTGGGGGATGGTTCTCTATTACTTCGAACTGCGGAGGAATGGTTTCGATGATTCAGAGCCGGTGAAAACGACACCATGGATAAGCCAGCCGGCGGAAGACCTGTGACGACGAATACCGATCAAATCATGGAAAGCACGAGTAAGACCGGCATGTGACATCTCGTGACATAGCCCAGGAGATGGGAGTTAGTCACCAAACCATTTTAAACCATCTGCAGAAGGCTGGATACAAAAAAAAACTTGATGTTTGACGCAAAAAACCTTGTGGACCGAATCAACGCCTGCGATATGCTGTTGAAACGGAACGAACTCGACCCATTTTTGAAGCGGATGGTGACTGGCGATGGGGTGAGTATTATGAAGGGGGGTATTATGAAGTTGCCGTCTAAATGAAAACAGATTATCGAACAAAACGGCGCATATTTGAACTAAATCCGATCAATGTATTGTAACACTTTTTATAAAGCATTGTATAAAGAGGAAAAAGCGGAAGGGAGATATTTGACAACCTTATATATAAAATAAAATCTAAAGCTCTTCTGCATGTAGATCCGGCTCGAAGGAGCAAAATATTTTGCTTACTCCCAAGCAAAACGTAATTATCGGCACACACAGTTAAAGTAATAAAAATAACACAGCCCAGCATCAGTTTTGCGAATAAGATGGGACCTATTGTTTCCGAAGGGAATTTTCGTGCTGAACACGAATCCACCACGTCAGGTTTTCGAGAGAAAAGGGGTTGAAAACCCTAAAAAAGCGCTTTTGGCCATTTTTATAAAAAATGTAGAGTAGAACCCCTGACGTGCTACGATCTCCGTTATTGTCTGTTATTGAAGGTTGAACTTTGCTTTTGAAATAAGCCCTATCCCACATTATTCGCATGCACCCTTAGAGTAGGGGGTCCACTTATGTTTAGGGGAGTTGGAAAAAAAATGAACATAGTAACTAATCTATACCCAAAGTTAAGAAATACTAGAAGAAGTAATGATCCTAGGGGTATTCAATGTCGCTGATTACAAATCTGCAGTCAGATTTCAAAAATTCAAAATGGCGAATCAATGGCGTCATCAAAAACCGCCGAATATCAAGTTTCAAGTAAATCTGATAAATTTTTAACATTTTCGTCGAGCTGACCAATAATATATATACTTTATGGGGTCGTCAATGTCTTCTTTCCGACAAACTGGTAATACTCTTCACACTATGTGATTAGATAATAATTTAATAGCAGCTGACGATAACTTACTACCTTTCTTTGGAGGGTCTGAACGTAGACAAAAAATAAGAGGATCAGAGGATACAAGTAACCAATGCATAATATCAGTCATTGTGTTTACCCTAGAAGACTTCCGTGAAAAGTTTTCCGATCGGCATGGATAAGAACACCATGGATGAGTACTTCATGAATTGAAGTGGGCATGTAATACCACGGATAACTATTCATTTATTATTTTGCCGTATCCAAGCAATATTGCTGAAAAAATTCACATCTACTGCGAAACCACAAGATGAAACTTGCATTATGACGTGAGCGCGGTTAAGGCATTCGGCATCTAAACGATGACATTGAAGTCGACTATTATAGAGGCAGGCTGAGCAAAAAATGGCACTGACCAGCCGCGCGCTGAACGACAAAACATCAGATAAAAATTGCAGTGGCGGCTTGTGGCAGCTAACTTCGATTGATATTGGTAAAAAAAAACCTTCATTTTTATAAAACAATTAGGTAGACAGCCCATCTCGACCACGTTCATAACGTTTTTTTAATATTTACTGGGATAATTAAATACGTGAAAAATCCTCATGAAGGAATTGATCAATTTTGAAATAACGCACACTTTATTGGCGAAAATTAACATAATGAACACGTTTCATATATCTTTCATTAGAATTACAAAAAATAAGTATTTAAAAACTGTTTTTTTTTTTTTTTTTTTTTTTGGAAATTATAAGTATTTTAACAAAGGGCTAAAACTCAAGGCTACAAAACGTTGCGAGTAAATTTCCAGCAACAGGAATTTTGATCTGCTATTATACCTAATTGTACCTAGAAACCATATCGTTCGTTTTTTTCATAACTATACACAGTGAACCCCTATCAAAAATATTTAATAGTATTTAGTGTAAATTTATACATATTTTTTTGTTTACATATAACCAGGTTTTTTTTTGGAAAGTTAGCCACTGTGTGTCGTTCCAAATATAAAAGAAGGAATAAGGTCAAAGTAACCCATTTTTGATCCAAATTTTTGAAATCGACGGAATAAGTCTAAAATTTTTTTTAACTACCGTTCAAATGAGTGTAATATTAAGTTTCTACGTCTAACCGTCCCGGTTTCTAGGCCTCCATTAGATCCCGGTTCGTTAATTTTCAAAATCAAGTGCTCACCTAAAATCTGAAAAAAAAAAATAAAAATTTGTCAAAAAAACTATTTTGGGTACACCAATGGGTTCCAGATTCAAATTTCGGAAACCCCTCTCACACATCAAAAATATCTTTGAACCATCTTTCAAATGCGCCTATTATCGAAAAAAACCCATATATTTTTTAACTACCTTTCAAATGTGCCTTATTTCAAGTCTTTATGTATATTCATTCCAAGGATTAATCTGCGGTCGGCTCAAATACAAAAAAAGTAAAAATAATCCATTTTTTGTACTCACTGGGCTCAGATCAAAATTTTGGACATGGTTTGAACACGTTTATAATATTTTGTAACTATCTTTCAAATGCGTTCAATACAAAGTCTCTAAATCTAACCATTCCAAAGATATTGGCTTTTCCGGTTTGAACGCCCTGGTCAAAATTTTCCAAAATCCCTTTTTAGTGCTCATTAACATAATAAAACGAAACGAAACGAGAAATTTGTTAGCAAAGGTACCTGAACGAAACTTTAAATAATAAAGGTTTGTTCAGACACACAAATAACACTGGTCTACAAATTTCAACTTTTTTTCTGCGAATAAGACGGGACCTGGTGTTTCTGAACGGATTTTTCGTGCTGAACACGAATCCGGGGGTCAAAAATGTCCCATCACGTCACGTTTTCGAGAAAAAAGGGGTTGAAACCCCCTAAAAACAGCGTTTTTGGACATTTTTGAAAAATTGTAGAGCTGAACCCTGACGTGCTACAAACTTTGTATATGCCAGAAATTAAAGGCTAAATCGTGCCCTTTCGAATGAGCCCTATGCCGAATTAATCGCATGCACCCTTAGATCAGGGAGTGTATTTGTGTCTAGGGGTGCAGGGAAAATTGATCGCAGAAAGAATTTCATCTTAAACGACCATATAAAATGAATGATGCAAAGGTCTTAACTACATTAAGAGTCGCTGATTACGAATCTGAAGTTAGATTTTAAAAATTCAAAATGGCGGATCCAATATGGCGAACTTAAATATTTTTTATTTGTTGAATTTCAATAAAATATGATATATATAAAAATGTTTTAGTTCCGCCATATTGGATCCGCCATTTTGAATTTTTAAAATCTAACTTCAGATTCGTAATCAGCGACTCTTAATGTAGTTAAAAAAAAATGACCATTTGTTTCATCATTCATTTTATATGGTCGTTTAAGATGAAATTCTTTCTGCGATCAATTTTCCCTGCACCCCTAGACACAAATACACTCCCTGATCTAAGGGTGCATGCGATTAATTCGGCATAGGGCTCATTCGAAAGGGCACGATTTAGCCTTTAATTTCTGGCATATACAAAGTTTGTAGCACGTCAGGGTTCAGCTCTACAATTTTTCAAAAATGTCCAAAAACGCTGTTTTTAGGGGTTTCAACCCTTTTTCTCGAAAACGTGACGTGATGGGACATTTTTGACCCCGGATTCGTGTTCAGCACGAAAAATCCGTTCGGAAACACCAGGTCCCGTCTTATTCGCAAAACCCTTGTAGACCAGTGTAATTTGAACCAAATTTTTGTCTAAAAAGGTTTGAAGAAATCATTGTGTTTTGATCAAACTCAAGCTTGTTGCTCAGACTTACAACAAACTTTAGAGAAAATAACGATTCACTTTGTCGAAAATATTTTAAACAATATTTTGCATTCACATCACTAGTAGTAATTTATATTTAATCAATTTTCGTTCTTTTTATATTAAAATTTAAAATAAAAATATTACTCAATAACGTATTCAAATATTTGATGTTTAAACTTGAGGTAAATTTTTTTTGGGTATTTTGAAATAAATTTAATTCAAATTATTTGCATTTCTGAACGCACCTTAAGTGTTTTTGAGAAAATAGATTTAGTCAGGGGTAGCCAAACTGCTGAAATTCACTCGACCGCTATAAGAAAAAAAACTGGATTGAATTTTCATGAAAAATTAAAGAGCGCACTCAACTCCGTTTATTGCAAAAAAATAATAATTTTTTAAAATTTGACAATAAAAAATCTTATAAGCGGGGTGCGTAGCATTCAATTGCGCGGTAGTTTTTTAACTGACTCCTACTTAAAACTAGAGAGCAGGAGAAAAGACAGAAGTCAATATTTGCGCGCATTTTTTTTAATTCCACCACGAATTCAAATTTTAATGTTAACAAGGTTTTTTAAAACCTTTTTAAAATGGAGTGAGTTATTTTCGACATATAATTAAATTCTTTAGTTTCACTAAATTTTAATATATTAATTAAATTTTTTTCCATATTATTCAAGCTATGCTGTTATTGCTTCAGGATGTGCGTCATGTCCACAAATTCAGTGCGAGCGACCTAATTGTGGAAAAAGTTTTTGTTATCATTGCAAAGCTCTCTGGCATCCAGATCAAACTTGTGATGCCGCCAGAAATTCCCGACAAAAAATATCAAACACATCGTCCGTAAGTTTTAATCAAGATATTTCACGACGAGATGAAATAAAACCATGTCCTCGATGCCAAGTTTTAATTGTAAAAATGAATGACGGTTCATGTAATCATATGGCCTGTTCTCTATGTGGAGCTGAGTTTTGTTGGTTGTGCATGAAAGAAGTTAGTGATCTTCACTATTTAAGGTAAGTAAGTGTTCGTTGTTTTATACATTTTTAAAATAAAATAAGAAAAATTGTTAACTTTGGTAAGACCGAAGCTTTAATATGTTGTCATATACTTGGGTGATAAATTTATGATTATAGTGTTTTCTCATGAATTTTGACTCGCATTTAGTTTAATCTTAACTCAATGGCAAAAAAAAAAACAAGAATGAGTTAGTTAAGGTTAGTTAAAGTAAACCGAAGAACTTTTTCATAGGGATGATCTTTAATATCAGACAATAAGATAAACGGAAGTAAATTTGATGGAACTAAGTCGATCCGATTCAATTCTAGTCCTGGTGGAAGCTTTAGTGAGTGTAAGAATCTCTGCCATCAAATCTGCTATCTTCTCCACAAACACATGGAAAAAACTACATAGCTGTGTGAAAGCTGTTTTTTCCTAGATAAGACGAAAAGCGTTTACACAAACTGCTGCAAAATTCGCGTATGGACCTCGCTAGACTAACTGCAACAATAACTGGTCATAGTCTCATTGGGAAACACGCGGGCAGATTAGAAATCCCGTATAAAAGATATTGCAGAAGCTGCAAAAAAGATGACGAACAGAAACGATCAAACACTTTTTGTACAAATATCCCGCACTGCGGTTTCTCGGACAAATGCAGTTCTGCTTGCTATGTGAACGGTCTTATATTTAACCCTTTAAATTACGCTCACCCATCAACTACACTGGTTGGCATTAAGTAGTCATTACTATCTTTGTGCAGCATTCTTTAAATACGCTATTTGCATGGGAAGAGATTGTTCCATTGCCATTGTCATCTATAGGTTACATTGAAGCTTCATATTGAATTTTTTAAAATGTCGTTATTTATGGGTATGAGCAATAATATAATTGCTCTCAATTTCGGAGAGAATAGTGGACCTGTTGGCACAAATCATGCAAACCCTTTATTTTTGATCACTGAAAATGAATAAGTAGTCTATTGCCTATTTGGTTAAATTATTTCCATATATGTATTCGATTCTATTATATTAATATCGTTACCTATTTATTAAAAACTAGAATAAATGTTATTTAAAAAATAAGTTTTGTTATTGGTTTTAAACATAATGTTCTCGTTGTCCAACCTTTTTTTTAGTCCTTCTGGATGCACATTTTGGGGAAAAAAACCATGGTCTCGAAAAAAAAAAATTGTTTGGCAAATCGGAACTCTTATCGGCGCTCCTGTAGGCATTGCTTTGTTAGCTGGTATTGCAGTTCCTTCAATTGTCATTGGTAAGTTAAATCACAACATTCACTATTTGTAAAATATGATGAGTTAGAAAATATACACAGTAAACAGAATCTTAAAATGAATTTAAAAATTCGGTACTAAATAAACTATCATTGTTAAAATGCGTATCCGCCGGGGTCCAATTTGCACTACTTGCATGGTAAGACAACAATCAACGATGCCTTCTTTAAGTAATACCGAATCAAATGTTCAATTGCCGTCTGGGGCAACCGCTAGTTTGTCATCATTCTCATGATTGCTTAAATACTACAACGCTATTCCTTACCATATTATCAAATATTACCGATGCTTTGGGTAATACAATAATGTTTCGTATATTATTGGATATCCAGTTCATAAGTGACATTTATTACGAAATCGTTTGTTCAGCGTGTGGGTAGCGTGTGGGTAGTAGACGGACACATGCATGCTCATCGGTTGTAGGAATTGATGCGAATGGAGCCGGAGAAACGCGAGATCGTGTTCAGTTTCAGTTACGGTCTCGCATTTCAAATCAGGGCTGTGCATTAAATAGGCCTATAATGATAAAATTAACTTCGTCAATTCCAGTTCAACCAATCGAAGTTGAGTTTTTAATATGGACACAAATACGAAAGTTACGCTTAGCTTATACTTCATTTGTTCCCTGGGCCAATGTTATTGTCGGATCAGGTCAACATTTATAGTGGTGCACACATTTCGTTTGCGAAAAATATACCTATTCCTTTAAATACAATGCTTGGTTGGGTAATTGCTGGGTTACACATACACGCAGGTTGGAAGATGTAAAATTGGAAAATGATATTGATCCAGCTGATAAGCATTTTGCTGCAACGTTAACAATTCTGCTTCTTAACATAACTTATCGTTTGCACCATAGCCTTTTTTTTAGCAGTGCGAGTTTTGAATCAGTTGGCTAACGATTACTAGCATTAATATTGGAACGTTGTGCGTGTGCTAGCAAACGACGTGTACGTGGACAATATACCTGCTATTTGTGATTAAATCGAAGATTTACTTAATTGGTAAAAACGAACTAATAGCTTTGTTAGGTGAAACGAAGTTTTAATTGCGAAAATGGAGTTCAAACTGTTGGTCGTTTTGGACAGTTAACCACAAGATTGGTATGATTTCAAACCCGTCGCGTTGAATTCCCAATGCTCTGAACAAAATGAGAAAATCATCTATTTAAAATACAGTTTCAAGAATCTTGGTACTGTGGTTTGAACTGGGAGAATAAATTTTCAAACCATCTAAGTGAACGGTGGTTTTCATATATGAGCGATTTAAAAAATGTTACATATCCCAGTTATTCAAATCGATTGAGTTATTCGGGTTTTGTGATGCGTCATGTAAAGGTTTCTGTAATGTGCTACTCTTTTATTAACGATGCTTTTGAACAAGATCAAAAGTGCATTACGGAAATATCTTGTTAAACCGATTCTCAAATCGTTCTACACTGGTTATCGGCACCTCCAAGAAGGTGGATTACATTTGTGGCGAACCGCACTGCTATTGTTTTTAAATCATTTCCACTCAAACGTTAAGATCATGTTCGGTCAGAGCTTAACTGATTGTGCTTCACGTGGGTTATTACCGTCGAAACTACTCGAGCATCACTTATGGTGAAATGGCCCTGAGTGACTGCTGCAATCTGAGCGCACCTGGCGAAATTCTAAATATAATTGAGCAGCTTATCAATTTATTCTAAATCTTCGTTACTACAGTATTATCCATTCATTGATGACTTTGGTTTGGTCCGTGAAAATTCATCGATAAATTACAACGCGAAACATACAATTCTGATTCCGAAGAACAAAGCTGTCACCTCGCTTATTTTACAGGGCAACATGATTATACCCTGTACCCACAGGGTAAAATGGTATATTAAGTTTGTGCGAATGTATGTAACAGACAGAAGGAGGCTAGATAGACCCTATAAAGTATATATATTCTTGATCAGCATTGGAAGGGGAGTCGAACTAGCTATGCCTGTCTGTCCGTCTGTATGTCTGTCTGTCTGTCCCTCTGTCCTGCTGTCTGTCGTATGAGATAGATTATCTCGGAGACTATAAGAGATAGGGCCACCATATTTGAAACTTAGACTCTCCTGAGCCGTCAAGTGTGCACTTGCAAACGGTTTTTCTCTAGACCCATTTTAATGGTAGTCCCCATACATGATGCTGGTTACCGATGTATTATTGTACGCTAAACATGAATCCGGTTTCGAAAAGTGACCATCACGACTAGTTTTCAAAAAAAAAATTGGGTTAAAACCACAAAAATCCAAAAAATCGTGTTTTTGGGTGTTTTTACCTCTACCAGACTTGTTAGAGACTTCAACCTACCATTAAATTAAACCTTGAGTCTAACAAAACAATAGCCATATCGAAAAAATAAAAATGGGTAATGATGGTAAAAATGGAGTTAACCCTTTATGTTTCTGATTTTTCGATTGAACTATATAAATTGATTTTTTTGGAACATTCCTACTCGAAAAAATTAATGGCAAACCAGGGTAGTTAATTTTTATATATTTGGGTCGTTGAATCCGAATCTGAAATCAAAAGTTTGCTCGCGTTTTTATTCTAACCTCAAAAAACTGTAAATTTATAAATATGGCCTATTTTTTTAACTTCCGGTCTTGTGCGGTGGACCAGGGTAGTCATTTCTAATGAATATTGGATCACTGATTCCGAACCTTAAATCAGAATTTAAAAATTGGCTTGCGTTTTTGTTTTAACCTCAAAAAACTTAGTTGTAAATTTTAGAAGTCATTTCTAGTGTATTTTATGTCGCTAAATTCGAATCTGAAGTCGGAATTCAAACGTTGCAATGCGTTTTCGTTCTAACCTTAAAAAACTTTGATTTTTGGAAAATGCCTGTTTTTAAGGTTAGATCGAAAATGCAAACCAACTTTTAAATTCTGACTTCAATTCCTGATTTAGTGGCTCAAAGTACATAAGAAACTACCTCTTTGGTCCGCCGAGCACGACACTAATTTTTTTGTATGTTCTAAATCCAATTTATTCAAATATTGTAATAACATTGTTAATAAAAAAAGACCTCCGCCGATTGTTTTTATTTTTGCATTTTTATGACCAGTAAACACCCTCATTTTAATTTTTCAAAGGGGAGAAAAATTTTTTTAAAACCAGTTGAAGCGCACCGTGTATGTTGAATAAAGATAATATAATATTAGATCTGTATGGCTACACTCACAACATACGTTAAATTGAATTCATTCAAATTGAATTGAATGAGTGCGAGGCACACAACGAAGCGCATGTGTATCAATATGAGTGCGCGTTGTGTTTCAAAGCAAACGACATTCAGTGAAATGAGTGAGAATAAATAAAGAGTAAAACGGAATGAAATATTTGGCAAAGCAAAAGACTCTCGAATTACTCAAGTTTTTTATACACATTCTGTGTATTAATTTTGTTTGATTCGAGTTAAGCAAGCAGTCGTAAAAAATGGACGGAGGAAAAAAAGACGCATATGCATGAGCATTTTAATGTTTTTGTTTTCTTTTTACAGTGGTTTTTATGTATATAATATATGTATTTTGGTTGAAAACTTGTTTTGTTCGTGGTTAGATTAATAACTGTGTAAAAACTTGTGACAAAAACAAACATATTAAATTAATATGAACTTAATATTTAAATATACTCAATTTATAATAATAAGTTCAATAAATACCAACACAACCAACAACCAATGTAACTGCAACCGCATTTTGAAAAAAATCAGACGCAAAACCGTCTTTTTAATTAATGATGTCTTATCCTGTGTAAGGAAAAAGAAGGAAGGAAAAAAACGAAAGTCAATGCAATTTTTGTTGGTATTTATTCCCATGCATTGCCACTAATTCACTTCGTTTCCTTTTCGTTTGAATTTTGTGCGGTAGAGTCTCACGAGAGCGCACTCTTGCACTTAAACTTGTTTGGTTTCGCATTCAATTTTACTTAACGCATTTTGATCATTGTTCATTTGAATGTTTTTTTTTGCCATTCATACAGAACTTTAGTCCCCATACAAAGTCATTTCAAATTTCATAGGTTTTTTTTACGAAAACTTCGTGTGACGGTTATCAAAGTTTTGGTTCTACCGAAGTTAACGATGTTCTTTGTTAAAAAATATTGTATTTTTCGAATGTTGTGAGTATCATAGTTTATTTTAAAAAAATGTTTGTGCTACTTTGTACAAAATAATAATAGTTTCATTTATATACTCGCACCTGTTTGCGACGCTGAAAATGAAAATGTTGTAAAACACAGAATTTTGTGTAAGATATATTATTGAATTGAATTTAAATTGTTGACATCTTCCGAGACAAAATTGGTTCCCAATAGCCCTTTCTTCCCTATTTTGGTCCGGAGGTATTAGTTTGGTTTTGGTAAAACACATGCAAGAAAATAAAAAAATGCTGACTTGCAAAAATGTGTCATTACTTTCGTACTCTGATGTCAAGAGTTGTAAATGGTTTAAAAATTTCAAGTAAGTTTTGTCAGAGGTGTCGTAACATACAAAGAAATTTTGAATGACAACCTTTCATCGTGTGGTTAATGCCTAAAGACCATCGTAATTTAAATCGGTTTTATTATAAACTTTATCCCCGGAGCCTCTGTATTTATCCGACACAGGTGACTTGCCCAGGACAGCCTTTTGTACTGGATGTTCCTGACTATGTCTATGTCAGTACATAGCTCGTACAGCTTATCGTTCGTGCGTATACAGATGTCATATCCCACTCTAAGTGGACCAAAGATTCTCCGAAGAATCTTCCTCTTAAACACGTCCAACGCCGACTTAGCCGATTCTGTCATGACCCAGGTTTCTGAGCCATATAGTACAGTAGGGCAGGCATTATCAGAGTCTAATAGAGCTTAATTTTAGTTTCTCTAGACAGAAATCTACTTCGCATTTACTTACCGAGACTGATTTATTTGCTTGACGATCTGCAATTTTATATATGCATTTATATTCAACTGGCCATAGCTTTGTATGGAAAACTTTAAAATTTAACTCCTAAAAGTTTTCGCATGGAAAAAAATTATGTTTTACCTTAGAAAAACATAAGAAAGGCGATGAAAAAAAATATAAAACTCTTTGCAACGCGATCCCTGGATTTCGAGGGTTCTAGGTTAAACATTAACATAAAATCAAACTACTCAACCCGGAACTACTAGGAGTCGCCGGATCGCATACTTGTAACTCAAACCTTACGCTTCTCGTGCGAAAACAATGTGTTTTTCCATGCGAAACTATTAAATAATTAAATAAATATTCTTTACAGCTTCCAATTAGCCTGTGTATCACTTAGGGTATTTACCCACATGAGATGTTCTTACGCTACTTGACACCAATTTCGTATTCCGCCTCTGACGTGATCCATGTTTCTGAGAGTTTGATTGATTTTGTAGAGTTTTTTATATTCGAAATAAAACTATACTTCGCATTTGCTTACCGATATCAAAGTATCAACGGTTAAGCAGCGCAATTATTCGTTTTATTCCCAAGCTGATGACATTGTTCATGGATGCGTCTGATCCTAAATGGACGAAGTTTTCTAAAACCTCGAAGTTGAAATTCTCCATACTCACAGATTGTCTTTTTCTCGTTCACCGTTAGCCCCATAGAGTGGGACTCCTTTTCAATCTCTTTAAAAGCCCTGTCGATGTCGTCGGTATAAGCGAGCAGCATGGTTCATTTATAGGTCTTTTATAGGTAAGCGTTTGGGCTTTTGTTTATACTCCATCAGGAGATTGCGAAAACGACAAAGTATCGCCCTGTTTGAAGCTACTCTTGGTATCAAACGAGTCGGAGAGATTTTTTACTTACCATGACATAGGGTAGAGAAGTGACTTTTTCATAGCATTAGTGATTTCTGGACATCTATCTGGACATCTTTCTTTACAGAAAGAGGCTCCCTGCTTATAAACATCGGTCAAACGCTAGGTAGAATTTTCAACGTCTTTCTTTTGCGTTTTTCCTCTCTCCGTTTCCCTCGGTATCATTCAACAACACCTTGTGTTGTTCCTGAAATCGCCAATGACAATTTTAAAGTCATGTTTGGAGCAGCGCTCATACAATTCATCTCTCTTCGCATCGTCTTTATCCAATGTCGTGGTTTGTCGGTATGGTTTCACAATATGACCAGTAAACATCAACAAACGGTGGATAAGTTTTTAATACAATAATGTATTTTTTTGTGGCTTAAATGAAAAAGTTGGACGTTGCCGTCGCTGACTTTTTGTAGGCACTAACAAGCTGTACAACTTTTTATAAAAATCATTCAAATATTTATTACCGTTAAAGGAGCGTTCGATTTTTTTCATTTAACGGTATAATATACAGCCTATGTGCATCCTGAAATTCCATTCTATCTAAATCGAATGAATAGTTTCGAAAACTACCTCTTACAAACAAACAAACATACAAAGTTTTTCCTCTTTATAATATTAATATAGATTAAAGTTTTAAGAAGCCAAGACTGTTAGTGTCTTTGCTGCCTCACAGCTCGTTGTGAGCGTTTCCGTCACGACGTACTATAATGGATATGTATCGTGCATTGCAGAACTGTACTAAACCCTCCATCTCTTCTGGTGGTGATGCTGGATCAAAAGAGATGCAAAATCCGCCTGCTTTATTCCCTTATCCATCTCTAACTCGATGGGGTTTGGTGCACATTTTCGAGTTAGGTATTCTTAAAGAAGTGTATAATTAATCATGTTTCTATTGTCGCATATTACTTTAGTGATTTTGGTGAAGAGGTCTTTCACTAGAACATCAAGACCGCAAACGTGTCAGAGATCCCATATTCATAAGCGAGGTAACCGCTACTTCTCCGCAGCGTTAGCGACTGGGCTATTTCAGGAATGATCGACTCAGTGCTAACAGACACCAAGCATTTGTCACTTATTTGTTGCATAGAATAGAATAGCATAATAGAACTTATTTTTTAATTGTTATACCCGCCACACATAGTGTGAAGGGTATATTCAGTTTGTCCGAAAGTCTATAACGCATTGAAGGAGACGTTGTAGACCCCATAAAGTATATATATTCTTAATCAGCTCGACGAGACGAATTGATCTGTCTGTCTGTTTCTTTCTACGCATTTTTTTTCGGTGAAGATATAAAGATATTACGCTGAAATTTGGAACTTAAGACTTTCTCGGCAACGACTACTTTGTATGTCAAAACCAAGATGCCACGCCCATTTTTATGTGTAGCCCCCATACAAACTTATCGCCCATTTTCAATTTTTTGTATTAACATAGGTATTATTTATGCATGTATTTACTCCAAATTTAGTAAAAACAACTCTAATAACTTTCAATATAAAAAAGAAGGTGCCACGCCCACTATGAAGTGTAGCCCCCATACAAACTTACCGCCCATTTTCGAATATTTGTATAAAAATAGGTATTATTTATAAATGTATTCACTCAAAATTGGGTAAAAACACTTTTAATGACGTCCAATTTCAACAACAACGTATCACGTACATTTTTAGGTGTAGCCCCCATACAAATTTACCTACTAGTTTCAACATTTTGAAAAAAATTGGTTTTATTTACTCCAAATTGGGTAAAAACACTTCGTTTATCATCCAATTCCAAAACCAAGATGCCACGCCCATTTTTAGGTATAGCTTGAATAAAAACTTTCCGATTATTTTCTAACTTTTGCATGTAAGAGTAAGTATTTTCGAATATATATTTGTAAACGTATATAAGCCACTGATGATCACACATACACTATTCAAAGATTCGTGTGACGGGTATTTAAGCTTTGGTTCTACCGAAGTTTCCTTGTTTTAATATTATTATATGAAAAGTTGTTTAATTATGAAGCGATTTGTATCAAATACGAAAAAAACACTTCTTATATTAACCCATGTTTAGAAAACACCCATGGTTAAGGTCGGATTTCCTCTAATTTTGAAGAATTTGTATGAAAAATGTTAACTTTTGAAGCGATTTATTTCAAATAACTTTAAAATGTTTATTGTAGAACATATGATTACAATAGGACACATGATTAAAGTAGAATCATTATAGCACATAACCCTTACGCGTATTTAAAATTCGGTTCCTCAGAAGCTAATATTTTTCATTGTTTTTTTATACAATATATGTTTGCATACTACTAAATACAAATTTGTGTCAAATTAATTTTCAAAGATATTAATTATTAATTGCAATTTATTGCGTCAATGTTTTGTATCTAGTAAAAAAGTGCAATGATCTACTTATATTTATTACATATATTGATCAAGCAGAACCGTATTGCCAAAGCATTGCAGTATTCATTTTATTTTTTTTGTTAATCAGCAAGTAATTAACCTGTACGCTCGATTATTTATCAAGCGCATAAACTTCTCCAGCTCGTTGAATAGTTAGTTTCAATTCTATTCTAAATTAATAGAAGAACCGATATTGATGGCTGGAGATGTATTCTTCGTAGTCATTAAATTGTTCGCCCTTGAGATGGTAATAATCACTAATGATAATGATTCGTTGCTAATTTTTCGAACGGGAGGTTGGCGTGGTGCTCAAATCATCGTCATTGCTTGATTCATTTAATGTTGTAGAAACGACAGGAACGGTACCAAATCGCGCATACGAATTGCGAACGGATTGAGTTGTTGAACCTATGACCTGTTACGGTAAGGTCTTGATATCGAATAGAACAGCATCCAACCTTTGTAATCCAGATCCTACTAACTGAATGAATATTCTTTCTTCACAGCATACGGCCGATAGTTTCAATTGATTTTGAACTCCAAATATTGAACTTAAAATCATTGCAAGCCACACAAACGGTTTTTTGTAAAAAAATTTACAACTCTTTGAGATGGTTATTAATGGCAAGAAAAGTTGAAGCAATATTTATCATTTTCAGTTCCAATTTATCTGCTACTGGAATTGATAAAAAAGTTAAACAATTGAAACAACTGTTCTGACACTAACAGAATTGTTACTTGAAACACTAGGTGTTTTTCAGCAACGGTGCCTTTTACTTTTAGAAGCTTCTCGATGTAAAATATGTGTATCATTCCAATTACTTGGAAGTGATTCACCTCTTCTTAAATGAGCTCGCATTTGATTAAGCTGATTTTTTAGTTGCACTGTCAGCAGTAATGGGCTAATCATGTTATGCCTGACATCGGTAACTACGTCCAGAATCTGTGTTTGCATCTTTTGCATTTGGGGTGATTAATGTGAAGTACCATTGAAACATAAATGTTCTGTTCTTTTTCTGGCAGTATCCTGTTAAGTTGCATTTGAATCTGGATTAACCGATCGTCCGTTACATTATCCTTTCGTTTATTATATATATGGTGGTAAATATGCATATTTAGAATCTAGAACCTTAATCAAATCATGGCCAATATTTCCAATGATGTCTAATGCAGCTCTGTGTGGATGACTTTTAAACAGTATGTTATCTTCCATCTTAAAATCGAAATGGTTTGATTTCTCGGGACATGTGATTCGTTTTGGCAGCTTCTTACATATTTTCTGAAGCATATCTGTACCGTTAGTGAACACTGATATTTCCAGCTTGTATAGCTCAAGATCCCATGTAAGGATCACGATATACGGATGTGCACCTGGAACGTCCGAACACTCTACAGGGATGGTGCCATGGAAGAACTCATTACCACTCTTGACAACTTTAAAACAGACATTACTGCTATCCAGGAAATGCCATGGACTGGACATTAGGGAGGGTCGTTAAAAATTTTTTTTTCGAATTTGGGACGCTAATAGGGCTCAAAAGCTGGGTTCACATAACCAGAATTTGTGTAAACAAACCGATTGCTGTACGACGATGCCTTCCGTCTGCGCATTGACGATGAAAATTGAAAATTTACCTACAATTTACCTATTAGCGTCCCGCCCTAGTGCCTAGTAGGGCGGATCGTTAAATACTTTTTTCGAATTTGGGACGCTAATAGGGCTCAAAAACTGGGTTCACATATCCAGAATTTGTGTACACAAACCGATTGCTGTACGACGATGCCTTCCGTCTGCGCATTGACGATGAATCTGGAATATGTGAACCCAGCTTTTGAGCCCTATTAGCGTCCCAAATTGGTAAAAAACGTTTAACGACCCGCCCTACTGGTCATGGTTGCATAAAGTTACCAACCTGTGACATCTACAACAGTGGAAATGAGAGGCAACACATATTTGGATGTGGCTTCGTGATTGGTAATACTATATACGAGGTGTGTTCAAACATTATCGCGAATTTTGAATTTTCGCGGGTTACGTATATTCGAATTTCGATTTTTTTGTGGCGTTATGTTGGTACTCATGTCTCTCACTTATGCCGACAAGCTCTGCCATTTTTAATGTTCACTTAATTGTTGAAAGCTGCTTTGCTTGCACGTGTTTTGGATCGTCTACGATTTTTACCTATTCAAAAAATGGATCAAAGAACCTGTATCAATTTTTTTTTTTCTGAATGGAATACATGGAATAAAAATGTTGAAGAAGGCTTATGGGGATCGAGCTCTACCAAAATCAACAACATTTGATTGGTATAAATTGTTGAAAGAAGGTTGCGAACGTGTTGAAGACGAAGAGCTCCCTGATCAACCATCGACCTCAACGGACGATGCTCACATCCAAAAAGTAAAAGAATAAGTGCTTGCACACCGTCGATTAACTATGAGAGACATTACTGATGAAATTGGCGTATCGAAAGGATCAATTAATACAATTTTGAAGGATGTTTTGGGCCTCAAACGTGTCAAGTCTCGGTTGGTACCAAAAATGATAATTTTTTTTAAAACTGTACTGATTTTTCGTGACTTTTTTTGCCAAAAATCCAACCAATATCGTTCCGCAACCACCGTATTCGCTTGATTTGGCACCATGTGACTTCTGGCTATTCCCAAAACTCAAGAGACCACTCCGGGGAACGCGTTTCGAGTCGATTGGGGAGGGGATTACTTTAAAGGGGACAAAATAGATATTCATGAATCAATAAATAATAAAAAAAAAAAAACAGAAAATATGCGATACTTTTTGAGCACACCTCGTACTACGCAGATTCGTCTCCAGGTTTACAGCTGTAGATGAACGTCTCGCCTTGATACGCATCAGAGCTAAATTTTTAAACAATAGCTTTATATATGTACACGCCACGACAAATGTTAAAGATGAGATGGAGAAAGACGAATTCTATGAGCGATTAGAAAGTCTCTAATCGCTGCCCCAAGCATAAAATCAAAATTGTCAACGGTGTTTTCAACGTAAAAATTGGGAGAGAAGAAATCTTTTGCCCAACTATCGGTAAATTTAGCCAACTTAACACCATCAACACTAATGGAGAAAAGCAAATCGACTTTGCTGCGTGCAAAAACATGATCATAAGTAGTACCAGATTCCCACATCTCGAGTTTCACAAGGCAACATGGCGCAGTGGCGACCTTAGTATCCGCATAAAAATAGATCACGTGGTGATACATCCCTGGCACTCTTCTAGCGTGCTTAATGTACGAGCGTTCAGAGGTCCTAACATCGACTCGGACCACTACCTTGTTCTAGCCAAAGTACGTACTAATCTCAGCACAGCGCACGCCAAGCGAGCTACCATACAACGAAAGCTAGATGTTGATAGGTTAAAGTCACAGCAGACGGCCGCTGCCTTCTCAACAAGGGTCTCTCATCTACTCCGAGAGAATCCTCTGGCCTCCGACCTCTAACTCACTAGCTACGGCAGCCAATGAGGTTATTGGCTACACTAAACCTCGAAGGCAGACATGGTACGATGAGGAATGTCGAATTGCTACTGCAGAGAAGATATGCGGAGAAACGGAGAGAGAAAAAACGCCTGATCAGACGGAAGACAAGAGAACTAAAAAGGCGTGAAGTGGAGGAGCTTGAGATGATGGGTAACAGAAACAAGACCCAAGAACTTTACCAAAAAATCAAGCGTATGACCGAAGGTTACAAGCATGGAGCTTGGTTTTGCGGCTGGCGCAGACGAACTACTCGTAGAGTCATTTAAGACCGGCGGCGAGGAATTTGTCATAAGTATGCATCAACTCTTGTGCAAAATATAGATTGGTGAAAGTATGCCTAATGACTGGAACCTTAGTGTCCTGAGTTCAGTTTTTAAGAAAGGAGAGCCTTAAGTCTTCGCATTCTATCGGGGATTAAGGCTCCTTCCAATCGTTTCTGAAATCCTATCTGGCGTATTGTGAAGTAGACTGAAACCATACTTAGGAAGAATAGTTGGACAGTATCACGTATACGTACGAGTGATGAGCTGTACGAGCTATATATTGACATCGACATATGTGTGGCTCAGAAGCACGAAATTCGCCATATTTTACGTTTTTACCACCTGAAAGGTAAAAAATCCAACGAAGGCGGCCGAAAAAATTTGTGAAGTTTATGGGTTCGATGCTGTAACGATTCGCACAGCACAGCGATGGTTTAATCAATTTCGTTCTGGTGTAGTGGATGTCAAAGATGTACCCCGTACTGGTAGGCCAATCCTCGTAGAAACCGATAAAATAGTCGAAATCATCCAAGTGGACCGGCATCTTAGCCCTCGTTTGGTTGGCCAGGAACTGGGTATAAGACATACAACCATTTGGAACCATTTGCAGAAGATGGGATTTCAAAAATAGCTAGATGTTTGGGTGCCACACGAATTAACGCAAAAAAATCTTTTGGGTCGCTTAAACGCTTGTGATACGCTGCTGAAACGGAACGAATTCGACCCATTCTTAAATCGGATGGTGACTAGAGATGAAAAGTGGATCACTTACGATAACGTCCAGCGAAAAAGGTCGTGGTTGAAGCGCGGCGAGCCGACCCAGACCATCGCCAAGCCCAGATTGACGGCCAGGAAGGTTTTCCTGTGTGTGTGGCAAGATTGGAAAGGAATCATCCACTATGAGCTGCTCAACTATGGCCAGACGCTTAATTCGAACATCTACTGCGAACAACTGGATCGCTTGAAGCAGGCGATTGACCAGAAGCGGCCAGAATTGGCCAACAGGATGGGTGTAGTGTTCCACCAGGACAACGCTTGGCGTCACACATCTTTGATGACCCGCCTGAAGCTACGGGAGCTCGGATGGGATGTCCTATCTATCGCACCCAGCGTATAGTCCGAACCTGGCACCAAGTGATTACCATCTATTCCGGGCCATGCAAAACGCTCTTGGTGGTACTACGTTGGGCTCAAAAAGGCTTGCGAAAACTGGTTGTCTGAATTTTTTGCAAATAGGGAGGGAGGGTTTTATAAGGGGGGCATAATGAAGTTGCCTTCTAAATGGCAATAAGTTTGCGAACTTCCAATACAAAAGACTGTCCTGGGCTGGTCACCTGTGTCGGATGCATACAGAAACTCCGTCAAGAAAAGTATACAAGCGAAACCTGAATCAAATTGGAGGGGTGCGGCAGAGGGGACGTCCGCCGCAGCGTTTGTATCTTGGATGGCATCCGCAGAATCAGTATCCTGAACTGGTTTCTTCTGGCAGTGAATTACAACCATTGGTGCCAAACTTTGCGTGCTGCCAAGGCCGACAATCGGCTTTAGCGCAACTAATGTGTATATATGGCTTAAGATCGAAGTAAACGATTTAATTTCAATCGCTAACAGCTACACTTGTCGTACCAATGCGTTCATAGAATATTCCAGCATTTACGTCAAAGTCCTCAAATGTAAATGGTGATGCCAATGCAAAATTAGGTAATACTAGAGTGACGAGCATAGTTGTCCATAATGATGTTTCCATCGAAGTTTTCTCTTGTACAAGTTTTCAACCTCTTCTTGGTTAGGTAATTCTTGACATGTCGCGTCAACTGGCAGTCTTGCTATCGGGCGTTTAAAAGTTTACATAGCCGTTTTTATACTCGCCACACATAGTGTGTCTGAAAGTTTGTAACGCATTGAAGGAGATGTCATATAGTAGATCTAGATATTAAGCTGAAATGAAACTTAAGCTTTTATTTCCAACGACCAAAGCAAGTATGAAAATGCCACGCCCATTTTTAGGTATAGTCCTCATACAAATTATCCAGTTATTTTCGAGTTTTTGTATAAAAATATTTGTTATTCTAGAATGCATTCACTCCAAAGTGGGTAAAATAACGTCTAATATCATCCAATGTTTAAATCAAGGTGCCACGTCCATATTTATGTAAAGCCCACATACAAACTTGTCGCCCATTTTTGAATTTTTGTATGACAATAGCTGCTATTTATGAATGTATTCACCTGATATTGGGTAAAAACACGTCTATTGTCATCCAATGCCAAAACGAAGTTGCCACGCCCATATATAAATATGGGCCCCTTACGAACTTTCCGCTCATTTTGTAATTTTTGTATGAAAATAGTAATTAATTATGAATGTAATCACTTCAAATTTGATAAAAACACATTTTCAAATTTATTTTCAAAAAAAATGTTTATTATTCTGTACTTAGTTTGAAATTTGACTCCAATATTGTGTCTAAACTTTGGTTGTATCGGACTATTGACTCCAAGCCATCCCTTCTCCAAATTTTACCTAAACCGCTGATGATCATAAATAAACTAAACCAATATTTGGCGCGTATTTGAGCTTCGGTTCTATCGAAGTTAACGTTTTTCCTTGTTACTTCTGCATTTCGCATCATCATCCTTCCATAATCTCCTTCATAAACTTTGGTAACTCGTCCTTATGGCCACTGCATAACCGGCAACTATCCTCTTTAAAAATCACCAGGTTATTCGGCTTTACATTGATAAACGTTGTTTTTTCATTTGTGGCATTGCTGGAGCTCGTTCAAATATTCTTAAGACCCATGTTTAATATAACACACTAACTAGCTTCCAGTATGTCAAAATAGTTAGTTTTTCTGTTGACACCTATTGGTCACATATGTACAGCCTTTGTTGCAAAACAAACAAAATCAACAATGTATGCCTTTGCTGGTTTTTGCCTCTAACCTTGTAGTGTATGCAAAATGGCCCGCAATAGTCCACACCGGTATTGTTAAAACCCGTTTAAGTAGTAATGCGATGCTTTGGAAGATTTTCTACATTCTGCTGATACAACTGCGGTTTGGCGTTGGCACAAAGGATACATTTTTTATTGTTCGTTCTATATCAATTGGTATCAGTAGTTGCTTCATAGACTTTGTGGGTCAACACGATTCATATCCATGTAAAAAGAGCAGCCCATAAAACTATAAACTACAGTTTTATAGTTTGCGTGGCGATAAACCTCTTGAAAATACGTTAGCAGGATTATCCTTCATACCAACATTACGCCATTGCTTACGCATATTCAATGTTTGAAATAATGCTGATGGTGTATTTATCTATGAGAGTACAATTTCAGAGTCTGTTATTGCCATGTAGACACGTCTTTTAAGCTCAAGTCACTCAAATCTCAACTCATTGAAATCTTTTCACTAATTGCGCCCCCATGACTGCTGAACATAGTTCCAAACGTGGTAGTGATTTTCGCTTCAGTGGAGCGATCCGTGATTTTGCACATAGCAATTAGACGATTTTAGTCCCGTCTTGAAGGACAGACCGAACATATATCACTGCTCCATACGCCTTTTCCGGTGCATCAGTAAAAGTATGTAGTTGCATTCACTTCGCATTTTGAGCTTTTGACATTTGTCGTCTAATTTTTAAATTATGCAATTTTTTAAAAACTCTTCCCACTAAGTATGCAGTTCAGTTGGAAACGACTCATACCGGTCTACATTGAGTTCCCAAGGCTCTTGTTTGAACATTTTTGACGTTGTCATAACTGGACCCAGTAGTCCTAGAGGATCATCAGTTTACGCACAATCCAAGTGCTTTAATAGAATTGTCGTTTATATTATTAAAATCAAGGTTTACTTCTTGATCTGTTGCTGGAATATTTTGAAACAGCCTTGGATGGTTCGCGTACCATTTTCGTAGATGAAATCCCGTATTACCTAGAATATGTTTAAATTGTTTTTGAAATTGTTTTGAGCTGTCGATAGACTGTCAGACTTACCAATACCATCATCTACGTAAATATTATCCTTTAGAAATTGTGAACATAATGGATATTTCCCATAGTTTTCTTTAGCCACCGGTTAAAGGCATATGGTGCTGATCTTGTCCCATAAGTTACCATATTCAGCTGGAAAAACTTGAACGGCAAACTTGGATTTTTCCTCCAACAATTATTTGGAATTTGCATGTTTCCACATCGGTAGTGAATACAAAGCATGGCTTTCTAAACCTTAGCTGAATTGAACTGTTGGGCCTGTATGCATTAAATCATCAAGTGCACATCCTTTTGAATTTTTCGCAGATGTATCGAACACTACTCTGAGTTTGGTAGTGCTGCTCTCCGTCCTCAACGCATGGTGATGAGGAATCACGTAATATGTTTTCAACATCTATCCTCGCTTTATGTCTTTGTGTTTAATATTCTTTCATAAATTATGAACATGTGGCCTTTATTTCTTTGTTCTTTTTAAGGCGTTTTTCGAGTGCCATAAACCTGTCTTTCTTGAATGGAATCCTTACAATTAAACGTTCATCTACATCCTTTTCAGTATATTGGGTGAATAATGTTTATTGGCTCATCTAAGTTGTCGATCTTCCCAAATCTTTCAATTATATCATGTATACTATCTGCAGTACATATGCCGCAAGTATTTATTTGTGCTGATTCTTGGTTTATCTTTCCTTCTGCATTCCAACCAAGCGTCGTGTTGTAAAGGATTGGTAATCTCTTACCAATTCGTAATTGGCCTTCAGATAATAGCTTCGTTTAATAACACGTCCACCTTTTCTGAAGTAAAGGTACGTATTATTAGGATTAGGATCAGCCAATTAGATATTATTTGGTATTGCCCATGCTGGCTGTATTGCTACAATAGTGGGTAAAACAAAAGTGTCTAGCCCTAAAGAAAAATCGCATATTCTTGATTGGAGTTGCACTTTGATTCTATGTTTCGATTTTTTCACTCCATTGCCGATACCTTGAATACACATGGGTGCATGTTTCAAAGGAACACCTAAACGATTGACCTGTCATTCAGTGATGAGTTTTAATTGTGACCCGGAATCTAAAATGGTTCTGCATTCCATAGATTTGCCACAATTTGTTAATATGTTTATCCTTGCAGCGCCCAATAGGACATACCCTTGTCGCGTTAACGTGTTGTTTGCTGCAGCTGATGTTGCTGCTGTATTAATATTTAAGATTTGGCCTTCTGTTTTTGTTGCGTAAGTAGTCGTGCAATTAGTGCTACATCTTAAGGTACATGTTTTTGAGCTGTTATCGCCTTTGGAATATTTAAAGCCCAATTTATATTTTTTTTACCCACTTAAGCCGATCAGATGCTGACATTTGTAAAAATTGTTTACAATGGTAGAAAGAATGCTATGATTTAGTACAAAACTTGCAATGTAAATTATAGGCTACAACTAAAGAAATTGTCTTAGTAGATGACACCTTGCCTTTGTGACTAGTCGTTTACAAAGACTGGAATTGTTTTTCTAAAAATGATAGTAAATCATCAATCCTTTGTAATTCTCTAGGATTTTCTAATGATTGCTCGAATCTTATATGGGTCACTTGATCCAATCTTTTAATCAATAATTGCATTAATATTGATCCCAAGTAGCAATCTCGACCTTAAGATTTTTCAATGCCTAAAGACATTCTCTTGTTGTATCATGCAATCTTTTTATTGCAGTTGGTGGGTCTGTTCCTGACGGATCTTTTAATAATTTTTGATTAACGTCGCACCCAGCATTCTTTTATTTTTGTATCTATCCTGTAGCATTTTTCAGCTGCCTCATTATTACTCTCTGTTAGAGTAAAATGATTACTTAGCTTGCTTCTCCTGGTACGTTTGTTTTAAGATACCACATTTTCTGAACTGGTGGTAATGGCTGCTTGTCCACCATTTGTGAAAATAGCTCAATAAACTGATTCCACTTTAACTAATCACCGTCAAACTGCGAGATTGTTACCTATGGAAGTGGCAACGAATCCTGAATTGTTGTGAAATATTTGATGGTGCACTTAGAGCCAATCCTTTCAATTTGTTGAGTTTATCAGTTAAATCAATCAACTGGCGCTGCACCATATCTTCCAACAGATCATACTCGGCTTGATTAAATCTTTCTTACTCTGAATTTTCCATGTTGTCCCAGATTTCGTCGTAGAGAGTCGTCAATTGACTTTATGATTGATTAATAGTTGCAATCTTTACTTGAAAGTTTTCCATTTGGAAGTCCTCTTTGGATAACTCGATATCGGTTAATATCCGATTCAACATCTGCATTCGCTTTATGGTTTTTCGAATTAATCCATTTTAAGATGATAGTCGTGCAGGTGATTCATCGTTTGCCTTTGAATTTAGGCTTAATCAAAATATCCCGAAGCCATGTTGTCAAGATCATCACTGCTCCTAATAGATTAGATTAGAGATGGGCGTCGGGCGGGAATCCCGCAAAATCCCGCAAAATCCCGCCCGATCCCGCGGGTCCCGCTTTCGGGATCGGGACGGGATCGGGAAACTTTTAAAAGTTCGGGAGGATAGCTCGACTATCCCGAAAACTTCTGAAAACGTGCGTAAACATGGAGTGCAACCAAAACCTGGTGTTGATGGTTACTCTTACTTTGGCGTAAGGTGTATTGTACACCCAGGCACTTGAACCTAGAGTACAGTCGAAAAAAATGATCTGGGAAGGATGAACGAGAGAGCTGACAGAGACCAAGCACTTGTCTCTTGGAGTCATGAAAGAAACTCGCACAGTTCTTTTTGCATAGAATAGCATATTATGCTATTCTTAATTGTTTTTCATTTTATACAATGTTTGTGTGCTTATAACTAAAAACAAATTTGTGTCAAATTAATGTCAAAACATGACAATTATCAGTTGCAATTTATTGTGTCAATTAGAGCCCTGCACCGGATAACTCGAAAATCAAGTAACACTGAATAACTACAGTAACTATCCGATTCATTTCTTAATCGATTAGAACTGAATCGGTTTATTTCTTAACCGAGTCGATGAGGTTCGGTTCATTCCTTAACCGAGTCGAAAAAAAATAGTTCATTTCAGAACCGAGTCAAAACTAATCTGCTCAATTTTTTAACGAGTGGAATAAATTCGGTTTATTTATTAACCTAATTAATCCATGTCAATGCCAATGTCAAGTGCAATTATGTAGATAGATTATTAAATTTGAAATTGCTTTGCTTTTTAATAGCTGAACCGCTAAGCTTTTACACATAAATGGCGAACAGATATAATAAAACAAATAAAACATTTTTAACCGACTTAAAAATGTTCGGTTAATTTCCTAACCGAATCAAAATGATTCGGTTTAATTTTTAATCGAATTTTTTTATATGAACATTTATTATCATCGCAGACCACATAAAGTATATTTTTAGTCAGCATGAAGAGATGAGTGGATTTAAGTATGTCGCTCAGTTTTAAAAATATTGGAATGAAATTTATACTTTGCTTATATGTTACTTTGTATGTTAAAATTATGTGCCACTCCCACTTTTATCAAAATAATGCATACATACAACAAATTGCACTGTTAGGTACAAACATACACCAAAAAAAAAAACATATACGAAAAAGCTTTTGGCTTTTAAAATGATAGAAATACTTCTTATATCAAGTCAAATCTTCAGTACAAAATTGGTTTAGATCAAACATTTTAAATTTGTTTAGTATTTATAGTTTCAATTTGATACAAATGCTGAGCATGATGAACATTTTATGACGGGCATTGAAACTTCGGTTTTTATCGATGTTAAAGTTTTTCCTTATTTTTCTTATATTACATAAATTTAAATACATAAATTTGTTTGAGAATCGACAAAATAGACTAACTGAAAAACAAAAGCACATGTGCCAATATTTTTATTTTCCAATTTTTCTTACTAATTAAAAATAAAGTGTCGGTTAAATATTGAACCAAATAATTTTGATTCGGTTTAAAATTTAACCGAATATATTTGAGCCAGTTAAAAAAATTAAAATTGTTTTATTTTAGAAAGGGTGTAGCCGGGTTTTCATGTAAAAAGTGCCCCCAACGATATTGAATATGAGGTTCGATAGCCCTTGATTTGAGAAATATTTCTGTATACTTAGTTTTCGGATATCGGCGATATTAAGGAAGATATAGCGACAAATATGTTTTTAGTTTTTATTTTTTTCTGCTCATTTAGTTGAAAAAAAGTTTTGATGAAAAATCTTTTATTTTCTTAAAATTCATATCTATCTTTAAAAATTTTTAAAAAATTTTTCGGTCAAAAATTCTATAAAAAATTTTTTTTTAAAGATTTTAATTGATGCTTTTACCATGATACTTTAAAGATACACCTATGAAATTTTCAGGAGATATTCCTTTGTTTGTCTACTTTGACACATAAAATTTTCAAAGTAATCGATTTGGTGGAACATATTTTTAAAAATTAAAAACCAAAAATTAGTCTTTTTCCTATGATAGATTACACATGCTAGCATTGCTAGCGCTCAAAATTGTATGTGTACACAGAAAGGCTTAGCTCAAGGTCGCCTTTGTGTGATTGCCGTCGGCACAGCAGCATTTTTTGCGAACTTTTTTTTTAATTTTATTTAATTTGCTTATTTGTCTTGAGTCTATAATAATTTAGGGTGTTATATGTATTATATATTATTGTAAAATATATAAAATATAGTACATTCATATTATAATACAATATATATTAGATTAAACAAATAATTAAATATGTCAAAATATGTATTTCTTTTTATTAGCCAGCAACAAAAACAAGTACAATGCACATACGCATATTGCGCTCTCACTCTCTTTCTCTCTTTATGTTCTCAGCGTTCTTTGACTTCTTCATATTTTATACCCCGGACACGCGTGGTGTGAACGAAAAGGATTCATATTAGGATTAAATGAACGTACGCTTACATTTTATTATTTTAAAAAAATATAAAAAATGAATTAAAATAGCATTTTTTGAAAAGTAATAAAATGTAAGCGTACGATCATATAAAAAGGAGTCGCATATCACAAATATCTATGAATGAAAAACAGGTAGATTTTTTCTAATATACATATATTCTCAATGAATCCTTTTCGTTCGCACCACGCGTGTCCGGGGTATAAAATATGAAGAAGTCAAAGAACGCTGAGAACATAAAGAGAGAAAGAGAGTGAGAGCGCAATATGCGTATGTGCATTGTACTTGTTTTTGTTGCTGGCTAATAAAAAGAAATACATATTTTGACATATTTAATTATTTGTTTAATCTAATATATATTGTATTATAATATGAATGTACTATATTTTATATATTTTACAATAATATATAATACATATAACACCCTAAATTATTATAGACTCAAGACAAATAAGCAAATTAAATAAAATTAAAAAAAAAAGTTCGCAAAAAAATGCTGCTGTGCCGACGGCAATCACACAAAGGCGACCTTGAGCTAAGCCTTTCTGTGTACACATACAATTTTGAGCGCTGGCAATGCTAGCATGTGTAATCTATCATAGGAAAAAGACTAATTTTTGGTTTTTAATTTTTAAAAATATGTTCCACCAAATCGATTACTTTGAAAATTTTATGTGTCAAAGTAGACAAACAAAGGAATATCTCCTGAAAATTTCATAGGTGTACCTTTAAAGTATCATGGTAAAAGCATCAATTAAAAAATTTAAAAAAAAAATTTTTATAGAATTTTTGACCGAAAAATTTTTTTAAAAATTTTTAAAGATAGATATGAATTTTAAGAAAATAAAAGATTTTTCATCAAAACTTTTTTTCAACTGAGTGAGCAGAAAAAAAATAAAAACTAAAAACATATTTGTCGCTATATCTTCCTTAATATCGCCGATATCCGAAAACTAAGTATACAGAAATATTTCTCAAATCAAGGGCTATCGAACCTCATTTAAGGATATTCAATATCGTTGGGGGCACTTTTTACATGAAAACCCGGCTACACCCTTTGATTTATTATATATTTAAAAAGACAAAGATATATATTAAATAATTTTAATTTTTTTTAAATTATTATTTAAAAGCATTATTTTATTTATCATGTCGTCGTGGCATGCCAGACCGTACCTTTTTTCCGTCAATAGGTTCCTAGCTTGGCAAAACACTCTCTCCGACGGAGCGCTGCTAGCTGGAGTTCCAAAGATTTTAATGCTCATTTTAAAATGCAAAGGATAGTAATCTTTGTTTGAACTCCACCAACTTAATAGATCAAACTTATCATTGTAAGCTACTTTTAAATTTAAGTAAGCTTTATTTATTTTATAGTCAGTAGTGATTGTATTGGTTTATTGACAGACGAAATCAGCATATATATTATTCTGATCACAGTTTTCGTCGTTGGGGTTTAATTCGTCTTCCTCAATTTGGTGGAACTGTTGCATTATTATTATTTAAAATAATTTATTTAATTTATTTAAAATTTTGCTGCTAGAATATTTAAAAATTTTGTTGCATAACCGGCATGCAACAGCATTCTGCACACTTTGGCCATTTTTATCCTCCAACTTGCAAAATACGTCACACACTTTACTACGTGTCCCCTCTTTTCACTTAACTAATAGTATACTCACCAGAGCAGAGTTTACGTTTTACAGCTCCAATAAAATTGTCTGCAGATTCCGCATTGCTATTATTTGGCTAAATGTTATAAATATTAATATAAACAATCACAATATTTAAACAGATGGTTTAAATCACAATGTTACTTACAATATCCATTGGTAAATAAAAAAACGCTTTTAAATATCTAATCAATATTATCTACCTTCTAGACAGTCCGCAAACCAAATTTTTCAAATAATGTTTTTATATCCGCCACACATAGTGTGAAGGGAATTATCAGTTTGTCGAAAAGTTTGTAACGCATTAAAGGAGGCATCGGAGACCCCATAAAGTATATATATTATTGATCAGCTCGACGAGACGAATCGATTTAGCCATGTCCGTCTGTCCGTCCGTCTGTCTGTTGCAATGCGTTTTTCTCGGAAAGTTTTAAAGATATTGACCTGAAACTTTAAAGTTTAGCTTTTTGTGTTCCTAGGCAGTTTGTATGTCAGAACGAAGGTGCCACGCCCACTTTTAGATATAGCCCCATACAAACTTACCATTTTTTTCGATTTTTTGTATGAAAATAGTTATTATTTATGAATGTTTTGACTACAAATCGGGTAAAAACACTTTTAATCCATCCATCCAATATCAGAAGAAAGGTGCCACGCCCATTTTTAGATATAGCCCCCATGCAAACTTACCATTTTTTTCGATTTTTTGTATGAAAATTGTTATTATTTGTAAATGTTTTTACTACAAATATGGATAAAAGCACTTTAATGACATCCAATTTCAAATGAAAGGTGCCACGCCCATTTTTTGATATGGCCCCCATACAAACCAAGCGCCCATTTTTCAGATTTTGTATGAAAATAGTTCTTATTTATGGATATATTAACTCCAATCTGTGTAAAATGACTTCTACTGTTATCCTATGAATATGCTTCCGATTTGACAAGGATCGTGCCACTATCACATATAGTCCCATACAAACTCAACTTCAATTTTTTTATTTTTTCAAGAAAATGAATAAAGTTTCGTGTGGCGGGTATTTGAGCTTCGGTGCTTCCGAAGTTAACGTTCTTGCTTGTTTTACCTACAACTGTTGGCTTGCTTTGCTTGTCGTTTCGATTTAATTAGAAAATAAAACGAATTTTTCAACTCAGGTAAGAAATGACTCGGTTAAAATATTAACCGAATCGTTATGAGTCTGTTTAAATATAACTGAATCGTTTTAACTCGGTTAAAAAAATGAACTGAATCGTTTTGTCTAGGTTAAGAAATAAATCGATTTAGTTGAAATCGATTCCGAAATGAATCGGATACATTTTGAGTCCTATTTGGGTTATCCGTGCAGGGGTTTAGTGTCAATGTTTTATAATACGTATGCTGACCAAGCAGAACCGGAATGTTTCTGCTTAACATCAACAACAGTTGCGACGTATAGTATGTTGCTACACGACATGTTATTCCCCGATTGTATAGAAGCTGGCTCCCAATTTCTTATTAACTGAGTAAACAATATTTTTCAACCATATTATAGGTACTATAATAATATATCTATAAAGTTCAATCTTTTGTGCGGTCACTCCATAACTTGGTACTTTGCACTATGAGCAAAAAGTCAATTTTTTTGGCATTAATTTTAGTTTTATAGATGATGACTTTAAAATAATTTCGTATTTTTTGTAAGAATAAAGTAGAATTTTGATTTTTGTTCGTTCTTGTTTTTTTTTATACCTGTTACTCATGTGTAAAACTGGTATGTTCAGTTTGTCGGAAGGTATGTAACGAATTAAAGGAGGCATCGTAGACCCTATAAACTACATATTTTCACGATGATCTCGAAGAGACGAACCAATTTAACCATGTCCGTATGTCTATTTGCCCGTCTGTCTGTTTGTCCGTCTGTCCGCTTGTCCGTCCCTCTGTCCGTCTGTCTGTGTGTTGCAGCGCAATTTTTTAGCTCAGGTTTGAAGATATTCAGCTGATATTTTAAACTTACGATTTTCTAGGTCCTGTGTACTTTCTATGTTAAAATCAATGTGTCACGTCCATTTTTAGGTATAGCCCACATACATACATACATTATGGTACAAATGCATTTTATATCAAGTCAAATTTTCATTTTCAAATTGGTTCAGATATATTTGATTGATATTTTCGTCTGCTTGGCGAATGTTGTTGCTCCAAACATAAATTAGGTCAGAATGGCTAAACACGATCTTAGCTGCAATAAAGCCAATTTTTGTTAAATGGAACAAATATTAGCAGGAAATGTTAATGACATTGAAATTAGCTTACTTGTCTTAACAAGATAGCATTTAAGCCATTTTGCAACTCTTTGCCATACAGAAGTTCCAGTTCACGAAACACAAGACAATTAATTAGGAGTTATCTTAACAAAACACATAGCAACACATTAAAATAACAATGACAAAACCACTCAACAATAACAAAAGCTTTTTTTATACTAGATTTTTAAATACCTGGAATTGCGTTTTCCATATTTACACTTTATGTTTAGCTTTTATTCGTAGAAGTGTGCCCAAGTACACACAGACAATATTTTCACCTGATTTTTCAATGACGCGCGCTTAAAAAAATCATCTGTTTTGGATGGCCCGCCAAAAAAAAAAACGGTGGCAACTCCATGCAAAACCGTTGATGATTTCTTTTAATTTGAATATGTAGATGATAAAAAAAAATATATTTCAAATCGGAACAATAAAAAAATTTGAATTTATGCCAAAAAATGTCTAAAAAAAACCATAGTGCTTTGTAGAAAGTTGTTACGGAAAGAGAAAAATAATAAAACGGCAGAAATTTGGGAAATTTCAAATAACTTCTGCGTCCTAAAAAAATCCCAGAAGTAATCTAAGATAACGACAAAAAATAAGAGTTCTCAAATTCCAAAGATTTCAAAATACCTGTTTTCAAAATCCTTGACAGGAAAATATAAGGACATGAGCAAACTTTTATTTTCAGTTAAATTTTAACTCAACTTTAAAATTTTTTTGTTTGTGACATCCGACAAAGCTCTGGAATTTTAGCGAGTAGTAAATAAAATAAAATAAGGCAAATATTGGTTCGGATTATTTAAATGCGAATATTCGTTTGACCAAATATTAGAATGACGAATCTTTACCAATAAATCATATTTGTAATGATGTTTTACTTAATAACACGTTTTGATTTATGTTTCAGGAATACCGGTGTGGGCAGGACGAAAATTACTTAATCGGTACAAATCGACTTCAAAAAAAAAAGAAATATATCAGTGGCCATAGGAGTTACTGCGTCGGTACGTATATAACATAATTGTATATTACAAGCTTTTAACACGTTGCTTTCTTTATTTTTTGTTTTTTTTTTTTTTTGCTTAATAAATATGAGAACCCTGCAACGATGAAAATCGTTTAACACCAAATCACAAAGTAACTATCCGTTTCATTTCAAAATCGATTAGAACTGAATCGACTCAATTCGTAACCGAGTCGAAATATTCAGAATTTTTCGGGTTCGAGACACTAAAACAAGTAGTCCCCATACAAACTCCCATTATACCAAGTTTACAAATCAGTGTTTTTAGGTTCTTTGGCACATTTGCTTCGTATATAAATCCTAACATGGTATCTGAAGCCGAGTTGTAATATAATGGGCTATTCAAATTTTCATTTTTCTTTGTTTCAAGATAAATTTGTTAATTTCTCTATTTTTAGCTAAAAACTTAAAACATAATATAAGTAAATATAAATAAAACATAATACAAGCCCCAACATGTCATCTAAGCCTGGGATGTATTAAGCCATTAAACCTGTTAGGTCGTCTAATACTTTCAAGCTCTATTCAAGGGTTGAAGTGACATCGCTCACACCATTAGTTTTTTGTTTTTGTCGCAGCAAAAGATCTTGTGTAGCACTATCGCATATTTAATACGATAACCCAGAAGCAGCACATGATATGATAAATTACAATAGTAAGCTTGAACTTTCTTTTATCTTCATAAAAAATGCAGACAGGGGAACCGAGCCTTTAGATTAGAGTTGTCACACAAAATCACTTTTGGTTGATTTTAAATCTCTTCTAAAGATCAATGAAATATTGAATATAATTCACAATTAGCTTTAACTTTATTTTAAAAATAAATAAAATATACATCGTGTGTTTGTTATTTTTATTAATGTAGGTTAAACTACATATAAAGATTGATACATATATAGGTTGATCCATATACAGATTGATACATATATAGATTGATACATATATAGATTGATACATATACAGATTGCTACATATATAGATTGATACATATATAGATTGACACATATATATATTGACACATATATAGATTGATACATACCCTATGACATGGGGCATGTCGTTTTCTATGACTATAACTATTATTTCTATGATTTGAGGACAAAGACATAACAAGTTTGTATTCTTCACCTCCTTACAGGATGTACAAGGTTATCCTAAACAGAGAAGTTTCAAACCGTTATTAAAGTTGCTGGATTGTAATTTAATATAATTTCAATTTCATTCATTCTGTCAAAGAATGTGCTATTCAAGTCAAACAAATTTTTTTGTAGCGTTTTTTGGTATTTTATCTTTAAATTTGTTTTATTTTATATGGAAGGAGTAAACCTAATAATAATAATGTAAAAAAAAATGTCAAACATTTCTTATTTCTACCCATGCACCCAACTCAGAATAAATGTTTTACATTCCCACCGGTCTTGTGAACCGGTCTTGTGTTATACGAGGGTTGCTATATATATATTTTGGAAACTGGCAACACTATTGTCAATAGGTAAAATCTGGCAACACAATAAAAAAGTTCGTCAATTTTTAGCATAAGCTTACTTACAACGTTTTGATATACAAGTGCTACAAGTGTTTTATTTACAGTGAGTTGAGAGAATCAACTTGGACAAAAAATGCAAATTTCTATAGAATGTTTTCGTTGGATTATTTTTCACAACTTTCGATTTGGATAATCTCAACAAGAATGTGTTGCGATGAAGCACCATAAAAAACCACAGTACATTGCTGGTATACTGAATTCAATCGTGGTCGTACTTCGATCACCGACGAATTCCGTGAAGGTCGCCTATAATCGGTTGTTGTACAACAAAACATCGATGCTGTGCGTGAACTGATAAAGCAAAGCCCTCATATCGTGAGATAGAGGCATCCTTGCACATAAGTTCCACTTCAAATGCATACCCTAATACTAGAACTTGGAGGGGGATAGACCCGCTCATCTACATTTTTATTTGGTAATATTTTTTCTCGAAGCTTGGGAAAGCGTTTAGCTTTAAGTGCTTTATAAACTTCGCAGCCTTTATAGGTAGCAGTGTGGTTACCACTGCATAGGGCGCATTTGGTCTGACCTTTGTCGAAAGTTAGAGTGCTGTTTATTGTTGTATATGAACCAGCGCATTTAACACAGACTGGATCTCTTGTGCAATATTTTTTGGTATGCCCATACTTCTTACAATTTGCACATTGGGATAGTAGTGTGCGTTTAATATGAGGTTCCTCGAATGAAATTTTTGTCTTTAGAAGATGTGAAATTTTATATACATCTTTATTGTTTTCTTCGCTTTGAAGTTCAATTGAAAATAATGGAAGAGGCACCTTTGTGGTTCGTTGTTGAATATTATAAATATGTTTAACATTGTGACCTAGCTCTTGAAGTTCAGCTTTAATTTCATCAATATCAGCTTAAGGATGCATATTTCGTAAAATGATTTTGAAGTTTCTATTTTCCTTAGCTTTATACGTATAGTATTTGGTTTCTTTATGTTTCATCATATTTATAATATTTTTATAGCAGTTAGAATCTGTGGTCTGCACAATTACTTTGTTGTCAGCTAACGCTTTTAACTCAAAGTTTTTTTGAGCCACTTCTTTAAGGGCATCATATAAGACTTTAATCTGGCCCACACCTTCAATATAAATTGGAGGTGGTTTATTCACTTTTGGCAATAATTGAGCTGAAGGTTGCATAGAGTTCGAATCGGTTTGATGTATTTGGTTCGCTGAGCCAATAATTTTGTAATGTTGTTTGTGTTTGTGTTTTGTTATTGTTTTGCCTTTGTTGTGTTTGCTTACTTGGAGAATGTGTTTCTTTATTCCTTTTCAATTTTAACGGCTGATTTGTGTGTATGTGCTTTCCATTGTTTGTTTTCGGAGAAGTAACGTTTTCGGTTAAAACATTCGAAGAAGTTGGAATTACATTGTTGGTATTGTTGTTGACATACTGTATATTAATATGAGGTGATTTTTGAATTTGTGTGACCAATGAGGATGTAGATGACGTGATCGAGGCAGTTGATGAGAATACCGTTGTTGTTATTGGTGCAGAAGCTGTCGATGTTGTATATCCACTTTGTGTTGTAATTGTTGTTGTAGAAGCTATTATTGGTTCGATGGGAGGCAGTGGAGTAGTCGGCGTGATGCATTGAGCACTCTATGATATGTTGCTTGGACGTGAAGGAGAACAAGAATTAGCTGACGGCTCTGGCGTAACAGACAAGTTGGAGTTTGTTGAATGGTTTTTGTTGTTGCATGGCGATACAAATGAGAAATATGCATTTCTCGCAGCCACTGATTTTTTTGGTTTTGTTGATGAGCTTCGCTCATCCTTTTTTTTTATTTAATTGTTTTTGTGTTTATTTATATTTTTTTTTCTTTAAGTTTTGCAGTATAGTTAATATATTTAATTATACACTTTTTCTTTTAAGATTTTAATTTTTGTAAATGAATTTAATGATTTTATTAGCGAAAGCACGGAGTGATTTGAAAAACAAGTCTGTGTCGCATGACAGTTCAAACAAGAATGAACATAATTTTATGCAAATCTGCATTGAGTAAACATGCAAGCGGAAAACAACAGAATATATTTAAAAAATGTGGTTTGTAGTTTATTCATATTTGTCGCAGTTTGCTTTTTCTGGACGTTCATATTCAAATCATCGCAACAACAGTAGTTGGGGCCCCCAGAATCCACGCTCCTTCAGCGGAATTCACCATGGGTGTCTGCCACCTGGAGTGCTTCTGTTTCTTCTAGACGTTTTATCTATAATTCGAGTGTGGTTTTGGTTTCAACTTGTTTTCCGGTTGAGGGGACCAAGACCCCTACGAAACCAACATCATCCTTACGGCATGTGTCTTTAGACGCCTTTTATGTCAAGCTGAGCCGACTGTGATGGTATTCTTGACCGCACACACACCACATGGGGAAGATAAAAATAAAACGTATGTGTCCGCAAAATGGATAAATATATAGATTTTCTTAGTAAACTTGTAAACCTTTTAGACAAAAGTATCATTTTATACCATACATATCAACTTAAGTAAGATCATGCATATAGGGTTATTATTAATAACACATTCTACAAATTTTAAGATCCATAAACTGGTCCCACTATTTTTTATGCAATTTTTTTCAGCTAAACCAAATCCGGTATATGCCTACCAGATATCAGCACCTATTTTATTGAACAGTAGTAGGTTTTATAATTGTAATTGCGTAAAAATTCAGCAATCTCGAGCTGTGTTACTTACATCTTACTCTATTTTCAGTATAGCCATCAGAATCGTCTTCGATTTTTTTCATTACTACCCTAATTTTTTTAAGTCGATCACACAGAAAAAAGTTGGGGAAGCCTTATCAGGTGAATTTAATGACTTTTGGATGGTATTCGTTTTTATCCATCACGGATAATGACGGCTCTGTGCGCCTGCGTTATCCTGGTGCAAATTGCTTCACGCAAACAATCCATTACGCCCAAATAATATTTTGACCTTTGGCAAAAATTTGTGATGTACAATACCTTTGTAATTCATGAAAACCGCGCGGATCACTATCTTTTTCCACTTAAAACGATTTTAGATCCCCAAGTTGTTCAAACGCTCAAATTTCGATAAACATCAAAAAACTACAAAAATATTTTTCAACGACCTTTTAAATGTGTCTAATTTTTTTAAGTCTTTATGTATTTTAATTTTTGGAACCTACTGGGCCCCAAGTTAAAATTTTGGAAATCGCTGGAATACGTTTAATATATTTTTTAACTATCTTTCAAATGAACCTAATATAAAGTCTTTAGGTCTTACCATTCCAGAGATATGGCTTTTCCTGTCCTTTTCAAAGCCCCTATTAGGTCCCTGGTCAAAATTTTCCAAAATCCCTTCTTAGTGCTCAATTTTATCATAACACGAATCTTTAATTTATAATTTAAGATAACAATTTCTTAATATTATAAATACAATGAAAAATCTTAATTAAATAGGCGTTTATTGATAGTACGGAAAATCAGCTGGTCGGATCTTTTTTTACCCGCCACACATAGTGTGCAGGTTATATTCAGTTTGTCTGAAAGTTTGTAACGCATTGTAGGAGACGTCGTAGATCCCATAAAAAATATATATTACTAATCAGCTCGACGAGACGAGTTGATCTAGTTATGTCTGCCCGTCTGTTTGTCTGTTCAAGATATAAAGATATTAAGCTGAAATTTGGAACTTAAGCTAATCTCGACAACGACTAAATTAAGTTCGAAAATGAAAGTGCCACGCCCATTTTTAGGTATAGCCCCTATACAAACTTACCGCCCATTTTCGAATTTTTTTACGAAAATTGGCATTATATATGAATGCATTAACTCCAAATTGAGTAAAAACAGTTCTAATATCATATGTACACATACACACCACCCACCGATATACTAAGGATCGGGCCACTATAACATATAGCCCCCATATAAACTCACCTCCCATTTTTTTTTTCAAGAAAACGTCTGTTTTTAGCTCAAAATTTGACCCAATTATTGTGTCTAAACTTTGTTTGGATTATTGACTCCCACCCACCCCTTCTCCAAATTTTACCTAAGCCACTGATGATAATAAATAAACTATTCCAAGATTCACGAAGTTAACGTTTTTTATGAAAATAGGCATTAATGTTATCCAATGCCAAAACTAAGGTGCCACGCCCATTTTTAGATATTGCCCCCATGAAAATAGTTTTTATTTATGAATGAATTTACTACAAATTGGGTAAAAACACTTCTAATGGCATCCGATATCAAAAAAAGGTGCCACGCCCATTTTTTATATGGCCCCTATACAAACCTAGCGCCCATTTTTTAGATTTTGTATGAAAATAGTTCTTTTTTATGGAAATATTCACTTCAATCTGGGTAAAATCACTTCTACTGTTATCCTATGAATATGCTACCGATATGACAAGGATCGGGCCACTATTCAATATAGGCCCCATACAAACTCACCTTTCATTTTTTTATTTTTTCAAGAAAATGATTAAAGTTTCGTTTGGCAGGTATTTGAGCTTCAGTGCTACCAAAGTTACCGTCGCATGACAGTTTAAAAAAAAATATGAAAACGAATCTTCAGTAAAAATTTCCTATCTTTAGCTGTTTGGTATGTAGGTCGATCGTCCGATTGAATGAATAGAAAAATAGAAATATATATATGTCAAAAATGGAATAAGTGTTTGTCAAGATTTTGTTTTTTTTTTTTTTTTTATTTTCCTATGATTAAATTTATACCTCTGTCTAAAACAATATTTAGTACATTTTATAACATTGATTAAAGAATAAAATTAATTTAAAAGATCATTTTCTTTAAAATTTAATTAAAAACAGATCTATGAAGAAGTTATCGTGAATAACAATTTCTTTATTAAATAATTAACCGTTTCTTGATAGTGCGGCAAGTCAGCTTGTCGAATCCTTTTTAGACGTCGTCTTGTAGTTAACTCAAGTATGGGTAAGTTACTCATCTCGTTGTTTGAATGTGACAGGATTCTGGTTTGATAACTTCTACTAACTGCTACTATTTCTTCTTTAACGGTGTGTATTTTGAGATCTCTGTGTATATCTGCGTTAGAAATATACCATTCCGCTGTTGTGATTTGTCGAAGTATTTTTGACTGCTGCCGTTGTATTATATTGATGTTTGATGTTTTAGATGTACCCCAAACTTTTGTACAATAGAAGTTTATTGCTCATAGAGAGCTTCGATTTTTTATTCATAAGCCAGCTCAGTTGACGACATTTCTCTTTCATTTGATTTCGCTTTTTTTCTATGTGCAACTTCCAAGTCAGTTTATTGTCTAAGTGAATTCCCAAGTATTTGGACGATTTCTCAATAGGTATGTCTACATTATTTATTTTTAAAGGAATGAGCACGAAAACTCTTTTGGTTGTAAAGATACCTTGTGTAGTTTTGTTTTCGTTAATTTTTATGGCCCATTTGTCAAACCATTTTTTGGTGTTATCAAGTATGATTTGAAGCTTATTAGAGGCTACAGTTAAGACTTTATGTGAATAAAGAAGAATTGTGTCATCTGCGAAAGTTGCTATCGTAGAAGAGGGTTCTGTTGGGATAGGTATGTCTTGTGTAAAAAGACGTATAAGAGCGGTCCAAGAACGCTACCTTGAGGTATACCTGCTTTAATTGGCCTTACTGTAGAGTGAGCGTCTTTAACTTTTACATAGAAGTGTCGATCAGATATGTAACTTTTTAGCATGTGGTAAAAATCTGGTGGAAGTAGTTTCTTTAATTTATGCAATAGACCAATGTGCCATACCTTGTCGAAAGCTTTTTCAACATCAAGAAATAATCCTATACAATACTTTTTATCTTCTAGATCTCTAGAAATTTTATTAACTACTCTATGAATTTGTTCAATAATTGAGTGATGTTTCCGAAACCCAAACTGATGGTCAGGTATCATGTAACTATTATCAAGGATGGGTTGAAGTCTGGTAAGGAATAATTTTTTAAAAACTTTTGATAATATTGGAAGAAGGTAAGACGCTGCACTTGTGGCATCTTTACCAGGTTTTGGAATAGCTATGACCTCTGCTACCTTCCACGTCTTGGGAAAATATTTGTGTCTTATTATTGCGTTAAACATATTCCGCAGATAATAAATAGCATTTATAGGAAGTTCTTTAAGCAACTTTCCTGTTATCATGTAAATAGCCAGGTGACTTGTTAGCCTTGATATTGTCGATCATATTTTTAACTTCCTTAGTACTTACATATCTAATTTTGATATTTTCTGAGTTGCTAGAGGTTTCTGAATTATTATAACAGGTTTGTGTGTCATTTGTAAAGGGTCGATTTATCGCGTTCTGTTTTAGCCCAAGTACCATCTGGTGCGGTAAAGGTTGTCGATTTTCTGCGTTTTTTAGTGGCTTTCCATAGGGAAAAGTTTGTATCTTAAATTAGTCAAATAATTTTCTATATTTTTATTCTGATTGAGCTTAAATTTTAGATCCCTTATTGCCCGATTTAGTCTCTTTTTATCTTCGGGACTTCTAGTAGTTTGCCAGATTTTTCTTACTCTTATTTTATTCTCTATTTGGTTTCGAATTGATGCAGGTGTAAATAAGTTTTTAGTATCCCTTTGAATTAAATGCGGAGTAGAGATAATTGCCGCTTCAGCTACGTCGTCATTAAAATAAATTACGGAGCTCTCTATGTCATTTGGAGATTTTAGTGCAATGTCCAAACGTAAGTATATGTTAAGGAGTTCTTTGTACGCTTGCCAAACTGTTTTTGGGTTATAGAGGCTGGGCGTCGGCTTGTTTGTGGCAAGCGTTTCGATGTAATCGAGTTGAACTGGTGAGTGATCTGAAGATAGGTTAGGTTAAAATGGCCGCCGCGAAGTTTACGCGACGTCACCTAGGCCAAAGAGGCCCATTGTGTGACCATATGATCTCTATAATCCTCCTAGTCGAACCAGCTCGTCTTCTTTATGAAGGCGGCTACTGCACCAATCTTGACTGATGCAATCTCCGCCAGGCTATTAAGAAACGGCCTACCAAGTACGGTAAACCTTATTCTACCAAGGGCTGGGCAGTGGCAGAGAAAATGTTCTAATGTCTCCTCCTCTTCCTCGTTTCTACAGCTCCTTCAGAAGTCATTTGCGGCTACCCCTAGCCAGCATGAGCTGGGCTGTTCGTTTGGTGCTATACTCTGGCCACGTAAGTCTCGAGATATTACATTTTGGGTTTGCGGTCCATCTAATCTCTGCTATTCTTATTATTTCTTCTTTCACTCGCAGTTTTAGAGAGGCCATGGGAATTCCAGTCGAACTCCTCCCAGGAGGAATAACGGAATTTGTGCCTTCTCTGGCCAATCTATCTGCTTCGCAATTACCAAATATATCTTGGTGACCTGGAACCCATGTGAGGCAAATATCCCATTGCTCCGCCATCTCGTTAAGAGATTTGCGGCACTGGGAGATAGTTTTGGAGGTATTATTACACGAGTCAAGCGCCTTTAAGGCAGCCTGATTATCTGAAAAGATGTGTACTTTTTGTCTACGAATTGGGTGATGTCCCAGAAAATGCATAGCTTAAAAAACGCTGCAGTGATCAGGAAGTCTGAAGGATTCTCTGATTTCCAGGTCCGGGGAAAAGATACCTCCTCCTACCCTTCCCTCGGTTTTGGACCCGTCTGTGTAAATATTAATGGCGTTGGTTTCAAAATGGGGTAGGTCTTCCCATTGAGCTCTTGTTGGGATTGAGATTTTGTACTTCTTACCAAAAGTTGGGTTTGACGTACAGTAATCGGTGACTGGTGGCAGGGACACTAAAAGGTTGAGTATCTTCGAGTGTCCGTAGTTGCTATTGAGCCAGCCTGCCGTCTCTCTGATTCTCATAGCTGTATTCGTTGCCAGTTCTTTGGCTATGAGATCTAGAGGTAATAGATATAGGAGAGTATTTAGTGCATCGTTGGTGTGGTGCGTAGAGCACCGCTAATGCATATCTCCGCACTCCTTTGAACCTTCTGTAAACGGTTGCGGATGGTCACTTTATCGATTGCTGGCCACCAGACGCAGACTCCATACAGAAGTATTGGTCGCACCACTGCCGTGTACAACCAGTGTACAATGCAAGGTGAGAACCCCCACCTCCTGCTAATGGCTTTTTTACATGTGAAGAGCGCCACGTTGGCTTTCTTGATGCGTTCTTCTATATTATCGTTCCAGTTTAGCTTTTTATCCAGGATAACACCCAGATATTTGGCACTGTCACTAAAGGTTAGGGAGATATTGTTAAGTTTTGGTGGAACTAGTGTCGGAATCTTATATTTCCTAGTGAAGAGTACAAGTTCCGTTTTGGCTGGGTTGATGCTTAGTCCGCATGAGGTTGCCCAGGAAGATAAGCTTTTTAGTGCTGATTGCATTAGGTGACAGAGTGTTTGAGGGTACTTTCCTCTTATTAGGATCACCACGTCGTCCGCGTAGGCAATCACTTGGTAGCCCTCCTCCGCCATACGCCTCAACAGCTGGTTAACCGTTAAGACCCATAGTAGAGGAGAGAGAACACCCCCTTGAGGGGTCCCTCTATTAACGCACCTTCGAGTAGCCGCCTCTCCCAGCGTGGAGTTAATAGCTCTGCTGGTTAGCATAGAGCGTATAAGGCACCAGTGATGGCCCCGGGGTGGACATTATTGAAAGCTCCCTCTATGTCAAGAAAGGCTGCTAGAGTGTATTCTTTTTCCTCGAAAGATTTTTCTATAGTCGAGGTGACTATATGGAGTGCTGTTTCTGTGGATTTTCCTTTGGTATAGGCGTGTTGTGAATTGGAAATGAGTCTGGGGATTAATACTTTCTTTCATGTATATGTCAATCAATCTTTCTAGGGTTTTTAATATGAAAGATGATAAACTAATCGGTCTGAAATCCTTTGGTGTTACATGGGATGCTTTCCCTGCTTTAGGGATATATACTACTTTAACTTCCCTCCAGGCTGAAGGAAGATGATTTAGCTTGAGGCTACCCTTAAAGATTACCTCAAGCCAAGGTATGGCTATCTCTTTGCTTTGTTGTAGTTGAGCCGGTGTGATGCCATCAGCCCCCGGAGTTTTAAACGGCTTGAAGGAGTCGATTGCCCATTCGATCCTTTCTTTACAAACAATAGCATCAAACACTGGTCGTGAGATAGCTTCTGTAACACCTGTTGCTTCCTGTTGGATAGGGCTATCAGGGAAGTGTGTGTCCATCAAAAGATTTAGGGACTCAGTACTCGAGTTGGTCCAGGTACCATCAGGTTTGATAAGATAACCTACTGATACTGGTGTTTTAGAGATGACCTTTCTCAAACGTGAAGCTTCAGAAGTGGTCTCTATTTCGCTACAGAACTTGGCCCAGGATTCTCTTTTAGATTTCCTGAGAGCGGACTTGAACTTCTTAAGTTGGGCTTTGTATTGCTCCCAGTCGTGGTCTTGGTTAGACCATTTGGCTCGGTTGAAACCCCTCCTACACTCCCTTCTAAGGTCGCCCAGTTGATTGGACCACCAGGGTGGCTTATAGGTCGTTTTGAATTTCCTTTTCCGGCACGCCTTTTTGAGTGCGTCTGTGCAGCTGTCGGAGAAAAGGTTAACTAAATCTTCTAATTCTTCTACATTGTTGGGTAGTTCATTTTGGGCCGAGGGTAGTCTACGTTCTAAGGCTTTTCGGTATAGTCCCCAGTTAGCTTTCCTCAAGTTCATAACCTCTATAGGTTTGGGGGTGGTTTTGGATAATTGGAATTCAATATATCTATGGTCTGAAAAGGAATGGTCATCCAAGACTTTCCAAGATATAATGTCTTCCAATAGGTCTTCGGAGACTAGCGTGATGTCTAGTACCTCCTTTCGATTCTTAATAATAAAAGTTGGCTTACTGCCTTTATTAATTATGTATAAGTTGGATAGTAAGAGATAGTCAAAAAGTAACTCACCCCTCTCGTTCGTGTTTGTACTACCCCATTGTGTGTGGTGCGCATTAGCATCTCCTCCAAGAATGATGCTCTGGATTTTCCACTTGGCTTTGCAGCACAAGCTCTTGAATTACTGTTGATGGAAGAGGCCCCGAGTCGTCGTAAGCCATATAGAAGGAAGTCAGTCTGAGTTGGGAGCCCCCTAACTCTAGACTGACAGTTGTTACGTCTCCATTGCTAAATTGGGGAATAGTAAATGTATTAAAATAAGTTTTCACTAAAATACACAGTACGAGGTTTACCATTACCACTTGTGTTGTGCAATCTGTACTTTTGACTTTTCAGTCCACATATTTTATCGCCCACAATCCACGGTTCCTGGACGAGGACTACATCTACTTCCCCTCTTTCGAGGTGAAGGAGGAGAGCAGCTGATGCTGCTTTACTGTGATGCAGGTTTATTTGCAGGACCTGCATCCTTACACAACTCCTCCGTTAGCGTCCTGTCGTTCTCCCCCTCGTCGTCACTGGGGAGAGCTGTGGAGTTGCCGTATAGCCTCATTATGTCCGACCCGAAGTCCGACACAGACGAGGCATATCCTTCGGCGGCTACTGGCTCTTCTTCTTCCGCTTCCATTTCATCACCACTGGGAGGGTCAGTCGTGATGAAGTGCGCTAAGTGTCCGTCCGCCGTAGCATCGGTCTTGTAAACTTTCAGAGTTATTTTGTCACAGCCATAATTAACTCTGCCCTCATTCTTTTTAAGAGGCTCAATGCTCTCTTTGTTGAGCAGGATGAGCACTTGGGTTGTAGCCCTCGTGGTCTTCTCCTCCAGCTTCACCACCTTCCACTTATGCGTAGGAAGGCCTGGGTTCTGCAGCTGCAGCAACTCCAGCATATCTTTGGGGTCGGTAGGCTTCGAGGGTACCCATGCTCTCGCTCGGGGTCTAGACAGGATGTCCTTCACGTCGACCGCTTCCAGCCTGGCTCCCGGGTACACCTCCCCAACACGGCTTACTGCGATCTTATACAGATTCACCGTACTATCGTCTTCGCACGCCACAACCTTGATGTTGCCTTGGTACCATCCTGCATCCGAAACGGCCATGGTTGAGCCCGGATGCTCTCGGAGTAGCACCAAAGTTTCTTGCGACAGCTCGGCTTTCACCCACTTCCACTGGTGTCTGGGTTTTCTTCCCGATTCGTCATTCCTATCGATGACTCCCAGAATCTTTTGGTCCTTAGCAACCTCCGCGAACGATCGCGACATGGTTGTGCCATGCGTTTTCGTCCGCTTTGGTGCTGTTAGTTGACCGTCCTCAGTGGATCTTTGCCTTTTTGTGCTCTGGTGATTGTTTGCACCATAAAGAGCGATGTTAAAATCAGGTACGACCATCCTTGCCCATCGAATGTCCTCCTGAATCTTCAAGTAGTCTTGTTGTGACACTTGGTTTTCTGTAATTGGCGCCGTCTCATTCCTTTTGAGAATGCGGCATGCCACTCTCCGATCCTTGTTTGTGGCCTTGGATGGATCTGAACGCACAAATGTCGTTGCCCTGCCGCAAACAAGCACCCCGTCGACTGCCTGACTAGCAGAGGCCCCAACCGCAGCTTGCTGGTCGGTGGCACTCCTGCTTGTAGACGCCTTGGGAGCACCAGATTGGCCTGACACGACATGTTGTGTTTTGTCCTGCCTGACGAGCTGTTTTTGGTTTTGGACATTTACGGTCCTAATGAGAGTGCTTGCTTGTGGCAGAGCCTCTTTATCGGAACTTGTGGTTCCTTCCGGCCTTTTTGGTGAGCCGGTTACCATTGGTTTTGTTTTTGTATTTTGTTGTTTATTGTTCATCTTATCCATAATTAATCCCACGAGCTGCGGAGATTGCGGCACGGGTCGATTAACACCTTGGTCCGGCCCAGGGGAGTGATAGACATTTAAGGGAAGGTGGAAAGAGAGCAGGTAGACGAATAGACAAGACAGAACAAGGAACATAGAACATAGAGGTGAGGTGTAAGCTTATGAAGACGACACACAGTGGTTGCGCTTGTATGGAGTGAGCGGCCAAAAATACTTCTAGTAAAGATATCGAGCTAAAATTTTTACTGAAAGGTCTATAACAGATTGTAACTGTAATATAAAAAAATTAATGGATTTGGACAATCGCACTCCCATCTGTTCACCCACTTCCATCCAAAGAAAATATTTATTTTTTGTTTTTATTGTAAATTTTATTTTTAAACTGTGTCTGCTAATAAATCGATAGCAGACCTTAATAGCATGGACCTTTGATTACTAGATAGTTTTCTGATCCCTGAAATTAAAGGATCTGAGCTTAAAAGTAATCTGTTCATTAAGTCTGTATTGGTTATTACTCTTGATAGTTTTCGGGTGTGCTGCAATCTGAATACATACTTTAATGTCTTTATTTCTCGCCTCTGCGGCTTCTTCAGAAAGCTCTCCGATTCCTGAACTTTTCTGCATTTATTTTGTGTCCTGAAGACATGGCCTGAAGAATTGTTGAGCATCTTATAATTAAAGCCTCATCGAGTCCTGTAATTTTGGCTGATTCATGTGGATTCTTGAAAAACTTTCTTGCTGTGTTGCCATCATTAGAAGTTCCACTTCCACCAGCTTTTGGCTTGTCGACTATTAATCCCATTAAATTTCGAAAGTCAGACTGAATTTGTTGTTTCCTTTCTAGTAGCATCTGCTTTCCCTCATGTGTGCGAATTTGCCAGGCTTTTTGGTCTAGTCGGTACGAAATATGAAGAAAATATTCGAAGAAACGCATATATGAATGTAATGGGGAGAGCCCAAATCTATAGCATTCATCCCGAACTGTTTTTTCGATGCATTTATCTAAGTCATTCATTTCCGTAGGCTTTGCCCCGCATATATAACATTTTGCTGAGGATGTTTGGTTTAAAGCATTACATATCTTTCCATCCACCATAGTGAGCTGTAGTGAGTGTTTTATTTTTATCTTTTTATTTTCACTTTCCAATATTGTGGGTCGAAGCATGTCAATTTCATCTTTAAAATATTTTTCCTCATCGATTGACAATTGCGTTGTTTCCTTTTTAAATTGAAATCGAATGGGCCTACAAAAACGAGTGGATGACGGTCGTGGATTCTTCCAAATAATTTTAGACTCATTCGATTCACTTAGTAGTCTGAGAGGTACGTACGAGGTTACAAACAAACTGCTATCTGATAAATCAATATCTGTAACCTTTTGTTTGTACTCAGCTTGCCCAGTGCTTCCATCGAATCCCCACTTCCCAATCAGAATCAGGTTATTGGCCGAATCGTCCTTTATATTTTGGATAACTTCAGCCTGAAGTTGCATAATGCGGGAGGCAGTGTGATCCAGCAAGCTCTGAAGTTCAACTTCAGCATGGGATTCAGTCACCATAATATCCTTAGGATAGCCTTTGCTTTTGGCACTCAAAATTTTTTCATAACTGGGCAATAAATCGCTTGAAGTTTTCGAGTTTACAAATCCACGAATTAGCATGTATTGGTGTTTTGTTAAGTTTGCTTCCATGAAAAGCGATAAAACTTCATCGATATTTGCTTTCGAACATACTGCATTCGATGGAAAACTGGTACGCAAAAGTGAAGCAGCAGACTCATCATGTTTTACCAGCTCAGCTATTCTTCGTCGTTTTGTCCTTTGAGAAGACTCAATGAAATCTTTTTTCGGCCTTCCACGCTCGGTTTCTTTTTCTTTTGAGTGAGATATTTTTTGGGCACAGCACAATGAAATACATTCCTTCTCATTCAGCCAATGACTTTGAAATTGGACCACTAAAGATTTCGTTCGATTGTACTTTTGCCAAAAAGTTACAATTCTTTTGCATATATACGCAATTCGTTTTGATAAATCGTCCAGTTCGGTAAGGTAGCCGTTCTTTTCAATTTCTCCGTGTACAACATCATTTACTGCCTTCAATTTTTGTGCATAGGTACCTTTTTCTGTGCACCAAAGATCAAAAATGTATAGGCGTGGAAGAACACACTTATAAAAATTGTCTGCCAAAATTAAATTTAAATGAAAAACCAATTCAAATTAAAATAATTAATTAAAAAAGGAATGAATGATTTAACAAAGTCATGGACATCAACAATCGACGAAGACAAAACAAAAACAAACGCACGATACGCAAAACAGATGTTTAGCAGGGCCTAGCTGACCATGAAAAACGTAAGGCGTCGCCACGACGCGCCGTCACTTTATTTACGTTTATACACACGTTGGCAGATTTTGGCATCTAAGCTTAACATATTTATTACCTTAAAACCCAGACAATTACAATGACATACAACTCAGTTGTAGAATTTTGTAGGATCACAACTAAAACTCCACCTAAACATGCAAAAGACGTTCACAAAACACATAAAAAACATTGAATCAAATTAATTAATTTCACAAGAACAATTTAATAAGTTGGTTAATTATTTATATTAGAATTTAAAGTAATGCCTTGAACTTCAAAATTCATGCTAATGAATTAAATCTGTAACACTTAAGCTGACGTCTGACCACTTTGAATTGCAGCTATGATTTGAAAAATGCTTACTCAATGCATCAGCTGTGCGAAAATGAACACGTGTTCTTGATTTCAATGCTATTTTTCAAAAATACAGTTACAAATCCAGAAAAATCCGGTTTGTCATCAAGAAGTTTGGACATTTACGAGACAATTTGTGTGCATTTTGTCCAAAAAGCTTGTGATGGATTTTTCGATTTTTGGCCTATGGGCGCAACCACTGTGCGACACCTCAAAACGTCTTGTCAGTGTTGCACCTGCAAGACACCCGCTATTTTCCGGGACTCTTTATTCGCTTACGCTTATTCGGAGCTAACCATCACTACGATCTGGCCTGATAGCGCCCTGTGTTGAACCCAGTCCAACCACAGCGCGCGCTCATCCCATATCCATAGTGATGGCCGTTAGCTATCCGCAACCTGCTACCCGTCCGGTTCCCACAGCTATGGGACTTCCCAGGACCACTCCTCTAGTCCTGAGAAGCGGAGATCTGAAGATAACTCAAAGCGCGATTTTATCGAAAAGTTATTAATATTTACAGTTTTAATAACATAGAAAAATTTTACAATGCTGAAATTGTAATGGAAATTTCTATCTTCCACATGAATAATAGTCGCTTGAATATAATCTTGGCTAAAATGTTCAACTTCATAGTATTTAATTTTATTTTTAATTATAATAGCTGAATCCTGAACCCTGTGCCGTCTGGGTGATTTGTATTATATAAAGTATAGCCTGTTATCTTCAGAAAATGTTTAGATGTGAAATGTGTTTCTGAAATAAGTGCCAGATCAATATTATTTTCATAAAGAAAGTGCTTTAGTTCTAGTATATGTTGCCTCAGCCCGTTAGCATTCCAGAATATAATTCGTAGTGTATCTGAGCACATATCTACGAAATTGTCTTGGATACTAAAAATGTCACTATATTGAGTATAGCTGACATTTGTTGCATCAATTGCTTCATCATAAGTTTTAGCTCTTGCATGTCATTAAGTTCATGTGAAATTGGGTTGGATGGTAAGGAGTTGTTAGTGGAATCTATGATAGGTGGTAATTGATTTGAAGATGGAAGAGTGGGTTGTGTTTCGGGTTGAATAAGTTGGGAAGGGATGGTTTGTTTAATTGGATATGGTGTATTAGACTTAGACTTAGTTTGTCAGGATGGTTACTATTTATTCCATTTATTGATAATGTTTATTAATATTTAAATTAGACAAAGATATTACAAAATACAATGTAGGTAAAACTTCTCTTCTTTGCAATCGAAATCACACAAACGAAAATAGCGACCGCGAACGAGACTCCCCCTCACATTTCATTTTTAACGTATAGAAATAGAAAATGATCAGTCAGTCAGGATTTATATGGTCTTGGAAAACGATGACAGATAACAAGAGTAAAACTAATAAGTAATGCATTATACCTTGCAGAATAGCGATCAAAAGACCATTTTCATTGATATATCTTGGTGTTAAGATCAATGTTATTAAGATCAATGCGGGCGTTAACGTTAGCGTTAAAAACGTTAACTTCGGTGGAACCCGTCACACGTATTTTTAAATTGTTAATGTGTTATCATCAGTGGCTTAAATAGAACCTCGTGATGGGATGCGACTGGGTCAATGATCTTATACAACTCACGTTGTGTGGGCCTATGCCAAAAAATGGGCGTGGGACCTTAGATTTGATATTGAAAGATATTAAAAGTGTTTTTACCCAATTTGGAGTCAAAACATTACTAAAAAATAACCATTTTCATATAAAAATTCGAAAATGAGCGGAAAGTTTGTATGGGGCTTTAGCTAAAAACGGGCATGGCGTCTTGCTTTTGATATTGGATGATATTAGATGTGTTTTTAGGTAATTTGGAGTGAATACATTCCTAAATAATAACCCTCTCCATACAAAAATTCGAGAATGGGCGGTAAGTCTTTGTGGGGGATTTACCTAAAAATGGGCGTGGCAAATTTGATTTGACATTGGATGACATTATGAACATGAATATATTCATAAATAATAAATATTTTCATATAAAAAATTTAAAAAAGTTTGTATGGGGGCGTGGCACTTTCATATTCAAACTTGACCTGGTCGTTGACGTGCCATGCCCTTCTGTCTGTCTGTTTGTAGTTACACGTTTAATTTGCTCTGTTTTAAAGATACAAATATAAAATTCAAAACTTAAGCTTTTCTCAGTCCTAGGTAGTTAAAGTGTTAAAAACAAAGTGACACGCCCATTTTTAAGCATAGCACCCACACAAATTATTGAATTTTTTTTTATTCAAAAAGGTTTATTTATGAAGCGATTTATGCCAAATACAGTAAAAACACTTTTAATAGCAGCCCATGTTTATAGAAGGACCCATGGTTGAGGTGGGACCACTATAGCATGTAGCCCCCATACAAATCTACCGCCAATTTTTGAGTATTTAACGAAAATAAAATAAACATAGTGTGAAGGGTAAATTCAGTTTGTCTGAAAGTTTGTAACGCATTAAAGGAGACGTCGAAGACTCCAGAAAGTATATATATTCTTGATCAGTTCGATGAGACGTTTGTCTGTTTATTTCAATGCGATTTACTCGGAGACTACTAGAGATATTTAGCTGAAATTTGAAACTTAAGCTTTTCTTGGCAACGACCAGGTCAAGTTTGAATATGAAAGTGCCACGCCCCCATACAAACTAACCGTCCAATTTCAATTTTATATATGAAAATAGGTATTATTCACTCCAAATTGGGTAAAAACTCTTCTAATGTCATCCAATGTGAAGTCAAATGTGCCACGCCCATTTTGAAATATATTCCCCATACAAACTTACCGCCCATTTTCGAATTTTTGTATGAAAATGGTTATTATTTAGTAATGTATTGACTCCTTATTGTATAAAAACATTTCTTATGTATTCCAATGTCAAATTAAATGTGCCACGCCTATTTTTAAACATATCCTTCTTACCGCCATTTTCGAATTTTTGTATGAAAATGGTTATCATTTAGGAATGTACTCACACCAAATTGCTTAAAAACACATATAATATCATCCAATATCAAATCCACGCCCATATTTCGGCATAAGTACCTCATAAACTTAACGATTATTTTAGAATTTTTTTTTTGAATATTTGTATTTTTAGCTTAAAATTCGATACCAATATTTTGTCTTAAAGTGAGTTGTGTCAGACCATTGACCCCATTCCATCTCGAATGTAAGAAAGAATTGAAAGACAAAAATGAGAAAATTTGTAATTTATAGAACAGAGAGGACGAGGTGAGTCATGGCAAGCATAATTTGTAGTGCGCAGAGACAACATAAAAGGAACATAATTACGCGTGAAGCGAGAAGGTGCATTATGAAATAATGATTGAAGCAATAATGGAGAAACAATAGCGCCACAGATAAGCTTATGAAGAAAGACTACCGAGAGCATAGAACGACGTGGAACCAGAGTTGGAAAATCAATAAGTTTTAAACGATCAGTGTACGGCGAAAGATAAATGTCAGATGCCCAATTAAGATTTCTAGGAGCAAAAAGGAGAAACTGCTTTTGTATTGACTCAATACGATCCTTTGTACAGCATAATGTGGGTTCCAAACATAAGACGCAAATTCCAAGATAGTACGTAGAAGTGAGGTGTAAAGATACGGGTCATCAAATTCTTTAGCCCAACGTTCAATAAAGCCAAGAACACCTCTTGCTTTATTCGCCATTGTTGTTATATGAACATTAAAATTTAATTTTAGGTCCATTAAGATATCCAAGTCACAAAAAATAAACTCCCTAACAAGCTCATGATTACATAAGGAGTAATTCACCTTTATTGGTTTTCTGCGATGAAAAGTAATACATACGCAATGAGTTCAAATCAGACTACAGTAGACTATGGTGGGATGCACAAGAATAAGACAAACACAATTTTACATCAACAGCAAACATAAGAGTGTCAGAATGTTCAATCGCTAATGGAAGATCATTAATGAAGATTACAAAAAGTAATGGTCCAAGATGACTTCCTTAAGGAACACCAGAGGAAACATTTATTAAATTTGACAAACAACTATTGAACAACATTCTTTGACTTTTACCTATAAGGTAGGTCTGCAACCAATTAACAAAAACAGAGGGAAAGCCAAAAGATTTGAATTTATAAATAAGGTTATTATGACAAACGCTATCAAAGGCCTTACTAAAATCTGTATAAATAACATCAGTCTATTTTCCAGCTATAAAACTCTTATTCACAATAGAAGAAAATCAAAAAAGGTTTGCACATATACATTTGTCTTTAACAAAACCATGTTAATAAGGACTAACGATTGACTTTAAAGAATGTTGCAACTGATCAGTAATTATTTGTTTAAATAATTTTGGTATGGCACTTAATTTAGCAATATCTCAGTATTTTGAAATACTTTGTTTTTTTGTAAACGAATAATATGTATATGATTCTTTCCATAGTGTTGGAAATTTATATTGTTTCATAGATAAATTAAAAAGTATAAATAAAGCAAAACCAATAGAAATAGCGCATTGTTTTAAAATACAGCTAGATATATTGTCAGGACCAGGAAGAAAAGAACATGTGATATAATTGAGACAAGCAAGTCAGGCATATAGCCTATAGGTGATGATGAGGTGATGATGAGGTTAAGATGGTACTTTATTGAAATAGGAAGAAGTAAGATAGAAAAAAAGGCAAACAAATCAGATTTATGAGAATCAGAGAATGCGACAGTTTTGTCAAGGAAGAAAAAAGAAAGGGTACGACGAACTTTTACATTTTACTTCACAAATCTATAAAAACTCTTGGGATCCTTACGGATTTTATTTTTAACTTTTAACAGATAGTTAACATAACACTGCCTATTTGCCGAGTTGAAATTAGAACGAGCAAAAAAATAGTTCGAAAATTCAATAAAAGAACCACTACGCTTGAACTTCTTAAAAAGGCGCGATTTAATATTTTTTAACCTACATAAATTGCGAGAGACCCACGGTAATCTACTTGTAGAATTAAATTAATTAATAAATGGAACACATTTATCAAAACATTTAGAAACAATTGAATAAAAGGATTTGAGGCTATCTCAATTTCAGAGCAGACCTCGAGAACTGACCAATTAGTGCTAAACAATAGCTGATTTAATTAAACGAAATTCGTTTTCTTGAAACATTTAACTCGATGAACAGAGTCACTATTACCACTAGTACGGTCAGTTTTACTCATTTTACTCAGTTTTTTGAAAAATATGAACAAAAAGGCAATGTGACAGGATTTTGGGCATAAGTACGTTTATTTTTATAAACATACTAACGTACCACAATACCATCCCCTCTATTGTGGCTCCTGACTCTAAACCCTTTACACCCCCGACTCGATTGGGGGGTGTAAAGGTTGTAGTTTACTCAGATGACATTGTGGTATTAGTCTCCGGTCTCTGTCCCTTCGTCATAAGCAATATAATGGAGTGGGCTCTGAGACTTAGCAGATACGCCACTAGTTGTGGCCTCGGACTCACCCGGAAAAAAAGAGCTAATGCTATTTACTAATTGGTACGAATTTACAAAATTCAAACTTTCTGAGCTAGGTGGTATTACCCTATCTGACAGAGCAAAGTACGTGGGTCTTATCCTAGATGCCAAACTTAACTGGAAAGACAACATCCAAACTATTCGGTCGTAGATGGGGTCTCTTACTGAAAACGGTCCTATGGCTATATACTGTAGCTGTACGCCCGATTCTTTGTTAAAAAGCTCTGGCCTGGTGGCCGGCTCTTAAAAACTACAACAACATCCAAAAGTTATCTAAGGTACTGAGATCTGCTTGTATTGGGGTCACGGGGCTATTAGAACCTGTCCCTCCGAGGCCCAAAACATGTTACCCATTGACCTTTATTAAGCAGAACAAGGCTTGTGATCTTCACTAAGCTACGGTCACAGCCCTATTTTATCCAAAATTACGTCAGACCTAAGTGGCCCCACTGATTTTCAGTCTTAAACTTCGATTTTTAATAAATCCTTTAAATCCACAATACCTTCGCGGCAAGACTGGGTAATGATGCTGCTGGAAAATGAAGCTGGTCTGTTGCTCTATACTGACGGGTATAGGAAGAGTTTTTTCGTCTGACAGATCTCTGCATTTTGTTCCAGGCATTTTGTGCAGCTGGAGATTTGAGACAGATCTCTTTTCATTTTTTCTGACAGCTACGCTAGATACCCACATTACCAAATCTAAGTTAGTAAGGAAATTAAAAAACCAACTAAATCGTTCTGGTCGCCAAAACACACTTTGCCTGGGTCCCATGTCATAGTGATATTCCCGGGAACGAGCAAGCTGATACGCTGGCTAGGCGGGGTTCTTCGGTGCCCAAATTAGGAATCACTTTACCTCTTTAGGCAATTATAAATGGAAAAATATGAACAGCTGCAGTAAAGCTAGGCATATGGGACCGACTATTGACCCAAGCGTATCAGAGCACTACTGTTTAGCTCCCGTAAAATTCTTGCTGGACTAAAAGTCGCCATCACGGGGCATTAACCCATCGGGGAACACGCGGCCTGATTAGGTATTCCTTATAACAGTACCTGCAAAAGTTGTAAGGAAGAGGACACTCCAGAAACGTTGACACACATTCACTGTGTGTGTCCTGCAATTATATCTAAAACACTACGGTCCTTTCTTAACTGTACTGGTTGGCTCTAATTCTATAGAGTCTTCCTCGTACAAAGGTTTTCCTACCGAGATTCTTAGTGGTATCAAAGTGGCAGTTATATGCTAATATATCTATCTACTCTTTTAAACTATTTTTGTCGAACACTTCCGTGATCTGCCTTTTGCTCTTTCGATTGCGTGAAGTCAAGATGCAATTATTTAAGGTGTAGTATTCCCTTTCTATTTTGGTTTAAACTTTTAGTTAGTTTTATTCAGTATAAAAGCAAACTGTGGTGAAAACTGTATAGGAAATATGTTTGTCTATAAAAATGTAATAATTATGTAAGCAAAAAAATGTGGAAATGCGGAAAAAATGTGTGGCACATAGTAGATTTGTTCAGTTCTAAACGTTTTTGCACATCATTTGATTATGTACAAAATCATTTCGTCGATGATGTATTCGCTTTAAAGTATAAGAGTGTAAAATGTCAGTGCTTGAAATAAGAGATTTTTGTTTTACTCATGCAGCTCTCAAGACGATACTAATCTTTAAGTTAAAGTTGCTAACTCGTACACTTTTTTCGTTTAATTTTTTTTTTTTTTTTATTTTCCTATGATTAATTTTATACATCTGTCTACAACAACATTTAGTACATATTATGACATCGATAAAGGAATATAATTAATTTAAAAGAACAATTTCTTTAAATTATAATTAAAAACATAAAGTAGATCTATAAAGAAATTATCGTGAATAACAATTTCTTAATTAAATAAATTTGCGCTTATTGATAGTTCGGTAAGTCAGAAGGTCGGATTCTTTTTAGACGTCGTCTAGTAGTTAACTCAAGTATGGGTAAGTTACTCACCTCGTTGTTTGATTGTGCCAGGATTCTGATGTGGTAACTTCTACTAACTGCTACTATTTCTTCGTTAACGGTGTGTATTTTGAGATCTCTGTGTATATCTGCGTTAGAAATATACCATTCCGCTGTTGTGATTTGTCGAAGTATTTTTGACTGCTGTTGTTTGGTCGCCTAGTCCTTTGAGGTTCGAAGGACCAAAATGTTTGGTTGCCTAGTCCTTTGAAGTTCGAAAGACCAAAATGTACAATAACGTGCACAGTTAAATTCTGTTAAAGAACTCCAAAAAGATATGTTAATTTATAATGGCAATATAGCATTATATACTAACATTTAAAATTTATGTTTAATAATCTCACTTGGAGAGAACAAACACGTTTGAGTAGTTGTAAGGTACTAATTTTATTTATGAAAATTACATGCTTATATACAATTTCTATTTCTATTACAAAGTGGACTGTATGAATGAATATGACTATAAAAATAGATTATCTATTTTAAGCGGAGAATTGATCATGCGTTCAGGAGTCAAGGGTCATCGCTGAACATGTTTGATGCTACTTCAGTGCTGAGCGTCACTTAGCACGATCGTAAAATGTTATGGCTTCTGTGTGAGTTTAAAAATATTGTCGCTGCGGGATATCTTTTCTATTCTTATCGCGTATTGAATATGATAATCCACATGCAGCACATGTTCATATTTGAACATTCTCCCGGGGCCCATAAATGATATTTCTTTACCACTTTTACGAGTAGCAGCGATAAATGCCCATTGATAGTGTAAATCGTTAATGTGTACTGTTTTGTTGTTCCGTTTATCAATTTGTTGATCAAGTTTTTGAATCATAGATGAGTTATTCATTGTTATAGATCCGAACTATATTTACATCTCTTACAAAATGAATACGATACTGGGTGCCGAATTTCGATTGAGCCGTCTGATATGCTTTTGACATTTTCTATTTGACAATTGTTTGTGACATTGAAGTGTTGAGCAATATATTGAGACCAAGGCAAATAAAAGAGACTCAAAATTATCAAGCAATGTTGAAAGAAAGATACAGCAACTTTCTTTCAACATAATTTTGAGTCTCTTTTTATTGAGAAGACGCTTCAGTTTTTGCCTTGGTCTCAATATATTGCTCAACACTTCAATGTCACGATGTCGATGATCGTTTGAGTAAGTATGTAGGCAACAAAGACGTTGTGACGTTCCTCCCCGGCGACATGGTCTATGTCCACCTAATTTAGAATCCCAATCACCTTGCAAAAATTTTGTGTTATAACGATGTTGTTCACCAGTTTCACTTCTACTCGTGACGGAGTGATGAATAAATCGGCGTTGTTCGCTTCCACTGCATCCTTTGAAGACAAATCTGGCGTGAAGGATATGTATCACCGGAATCATTTCTAAAATGTTGTTCATGTTTAGCCGTTATACGTAGTTTTTCTGAATCTGACGTATTCTTCAGTCCTCAAAATCGGTCTGTTAACTTTAGTTTGTAATGACGTTTTTGAATAACACCAGATAATATCCAACCAAATTTAGTTTCTTGGCCAACTAGTCCATTCATCTTTATTACGCCACTTTCCAAAATCCTGCCAAATAGATCTCCACCAATCACCATGTCAATTCTGTCAGATTTATTGAACGTAGGATTTGCCAAAGTGTATTTGTTCCATTTTCGTATATCATATTCAAATGACTGACCAGAATGTACACGTGATAGTGTAGGTAAAACTATTGCTTCGACCACTTCGCGGTGGTTGCTGACGAATCTCGGCTTAATTTTTATATTTACTTTAAAATTCGATTCAGCTACTATAGCTTCTCCAAGTCCAAAAATTTTTGTTTCTGTTTTTATTTTTGAACTGCTAACATTTCAGCTGCTTCTGCTGATATGGCTGTAATTTGAGAGCCTTGATCTAGTAGTGCTCTTATCAATTTGTATTCTCCGTTGGCTGCTTTTACATTGACTTGTGCAGTAGCCAGAATTACCGCAGCAGATGAATCACTTAAGGTCATTGAACTTTTCCTAATTTCATTAGTTGATTGTTCTGCGTGTAAACTGTCATGATGACTTTGCAAACAAGAATTGCATTTAATTTTTGGTGTTGGACATTTTTTACCATATCTGTGATTTATACATTTATAGCATAAACTTTGTTTTTTTTTGCAAATATTCGTCTTTCTTCAGCAGAAATTGCCTTGAATTTTAGGCATTCGCTAGTCATGTGGTTCTGCAACTTAAGGACGTTTTCTGTCAGTTGACGAATCACTGTCATTTACTGCCTTTAAAATCTCATAATATCGTTCCAGAAATTCTATTATGTCTTTTAAGGTTTGCACTTCTTTCGGCTGTATTAGCTTGTCATACAATCTTAACCCTTTTTTGTCTAGTTTTCGACAAATTATTCTCGCAATAAATGATTCATCATCTTTTATTTCAATGCCTAGAGCACGAATTGCATTGAGACATTCATTAGCTGTATCCAACAGCTGTCTGACACTTTCTGTATTATATATATATATATTGCCATTAAAGCTCTTGGTCAGCCTGGGCATCACGAAGGGTTTTAACCCAGATGTTATAGTTCATTGCCACTCGATATCAATACTGGATCCCGATCTTCCGGACGTCCTCCAGAACCTGATCCTTCCAACGCAGCGGCGGTCTTCCCCGCTGTCGTGCCCCTCTGATGTCGTCCACGTTTTTATCGTGTACCGTGCTCGCCAGAGCTTCTTCATCCATTCGAAGCACATGTCCAGCCCAGTGCAATCGTGATTTGTACGGTAATCTGTCCACTCTGACAGGGCCAAGGATTTTACGAAGAATTTTTCTCTCAAATGTACCCAACGCCGATTTGTCAGCCTCTGACATGACCCATGTTTCTGCGCCATACATCAGGACTGGGATAATCAGCGTCTTGTAGAGTTTGATTTTCGTTTTTCTGGATAAAACTCTACTCCTCATTTGCCCACCGAGACCAAAGTAGCATCGGTTAGCCGGAGTAATTCTTCGTCTAATTTCTAGGCTGGTGTTATTGCTCTTGTTTTTTTGAGAGCCCAAGTAGACGAAGTTTGCTACAACGTCGAAGGTGAAATTCCCCATAGTCACAGAATCCTTAGGTCGTGCTATTGATTTGCGAGAGTACTTCGTCTTACTTTCGTTCACCACCAGTCCCATCTTGCGGGAATTCTCTTCAATATCTTTGAAAGCTCAGCTCACCGTACGTGGATTTTTGCCGATTATGTCAATATCATCGGCATACACGAGCAGCATAGTTTCTTTAAGAAAATGTTGCGCGTCAAATCGACGTGTGGGCATTTGCGTAGTATATACTCCAACAAAAGATTGCAGAAGTCGCACTACAACGCATCTCCCTGTCTAAAGCCTCTCTTGGTGTCAAAGGGGTCGGAGAGATGGTTACCCACCCTGACAACGCTTTGAGTGTTTGTCAGCGTCATCATACAGAGGCGAACGATTTTTGCAGGCATCCCAAGTTCAGTCAATGCTTTAAAGAACTTTGATCTGATTGGCGTATCGAAAGCGGTTTTGAAATCGACGAAAAGGTGGTGTGTGTCGATATGCTTCTCCTTGGCCTTTTCCAGGATCTGGCTCAGCGTGAATATGGAGTCGGTGGTTGACTTCTTCGGTCTAAAACCGCACTGGTATTGTCCAACAGTGCTTGCAACGTGCGGTTTCAGCCTATTGCACAGTAAACCAGATAGATTTTTGTACGCGATTTGTATGAGACTTATACCGCGATAGTTTGCGCAGATTGCGGGGTCTCCTTTCTTACGTTCCAATCGCTGGGCATGCATTCACCAGTCCATATTTGCATAAGAGTTGATGCATACATCGAATCAACTCTTCGCCGCCGGGAAGTTCGTCTGCGCCCGCCGCTTTTTTATTTTTTAGCCTTTTTATGGCTTCTGAGACCTCGTTATAGACTGGTGGCTCCACATCTGTCACCACATTTCCATGCGCGTCTTTATAGAACGATGCTCCGGGCTTGTAACCTTCGGTCAAGCGCTTGATTTTTTGATAGAATTTTCGAGCATCATTTTTGTCGCACATCATCTCAACTTCCTCCAGCTCACGCCTTTCTTGGTCTTTCTTTTTGCGTTTGAAAACGCGTTTTTTTTTTCTCCGTTATTCTCGATATCGCTCAACAACAGCTCCCGCTCAAAGTTGCTCCCGATTGCGGGGTTCGCTTATAGGCAGTGTTCTTTTCTACCGTAGCAGTGCGACATTCCTCATCGTACCAGGTTTACCTCCGAGGTCTAGTATAACCAACAACCTCTTTGGCCGCCGTACTTAATGAGTTGGAGATATGCTTCCACTGATCGTTTATACAGTCAGATGCCGGAGTGGTCTCTCTAAGCAGTTGAGTGACCCTAGTTGAAAAGGCAGCGGCGGTCTGCTGCGATTTTAGCCTACTAACATCTAGCTTTCGTTGTATGGTAGCTCGCTTGGCGTTTGCTGTACTAAGTCTTGTACGTACCTTGGCTAGGACAAGATAGTGGTCCGAGTCGATGTTGGGACCTCTGTTTGCTCGTACATTAATCACACTCGATGCATGTCTGGCATCGATTAGCACGTGGTCTATTTGGGTGCGGACGCCTGGGAGGCCACCGCGCCAAGTTGCCTTGTGGATGTCGAGGTGTTGAAATCTGGTGCTACTTATGACAATGTTGTAGGCTGAATTGTCCGATGGTCGGGCGAAAGATTTCTTCTCTACCAACTTGGGCGTTGAAATCACCGATGACAATTTTGATGTCATGCTTGGGGCAGCGATCGTAAAGTTGTTCTAACCGCTCATAGAATTCATCTTTCTTCGCATCGTCTTTATCCAATGTCGGGGCGTGTACACATATTAAGCTAATGTTGAAGAACTTAGCTTTGATGCGTATCGAGTCAAGGCGCTCGTCTACTGCTGTAAATTTGGAGACGAGAACACTTTCTGTATTGTCGCTGTTTATATGCGGTTGATCCAAAATTCTGTCCCATTGAGTCGAAAATAATATTCTTTTATTTTCGTATTTCGTTGTAATAGTGCCCAAGCCACATTATAATTACTGCTTGATATCTGTAAATGCTGAATCAAGCGTGCAGCTTCTCCTTTCATACATTGTTGAAGTCGCAACATTTTTTCTGAATTTGATATGTACCCATTATTATGCACCATATCTTTAAATAAATTGAAGAATGTCGCCCATTCTTTTAAGTCTCCAGAAAATGTTGGGATTTTGAGTTTTTCTAACTCTTAACAGTGGCTACTTGTCTGATTTTTCAATTCCTTCGCTTCTTTTACTACTGTTTTCAAATGTAGGATGCGAAGATCATTGAAAAGTACATCAGCTTCATCATTTTGTAACTTACATATTTTTTCCTTGATATTGATACTTTATATCATCGACCATTTCCTTTATCATAGCTTTATCGGGTTCCGATGCGGTTTTAAAGTCTTCTTCTTTCAAACACTCGATGAGACTCAATACTTCTCGTTTAATTTTTTTATTTTGAAGTAAGACTTTTCCTGCTCCTTCCGTTACTCTCTTGAATGCTACACTCTGATCCGGAGTTTTGGAGGACTCGCTGACATTTGCTTCCAGAACCGATACGTTTTGTTCCAGTACCAAATAATCTTCCTTTAGCGCTTTGTTGATGGTTGCCATAATTTCTTCGTATTTTTCAACTGTGTTAACTGTTGTTAACGAAGTAATCTTCGTCAGCAATTCCATCTGCTAACAATTTCATATGGTTAGCATCCATATCTTTCCGATATTTCTCTAGATATTTCACTAGCTCAGCGCAACTGCTTTTACGGATGTTCTTTGCATTGATTTTATTGTATAATTGCAAAATTTTTTCTGCAATTTCTTTTGAGAGTCAATTATTTTCACTCTGTTAATACCCATTTTTGCTTCTTAATTTCACTCAATTCGTACAAATAAACTTGTTGGAGAAAAATTTAAAGTCGCCCAGTTGACTTAGCTGTGCCTCTACTCTCAGTTAGGTAATGTTTATTTATATTGAATAGTGAATTAGCTTTTTGGGATTTTTTTTTTTTTTGTGTTTTGTTGATCGCGTTCAACAATTTCACGTCGAGATTGAAGCTTCGAAATTCGCCTTTTTGGCTATTTACTTGCTTTTTTTTTTGCTCTCGATGTTTCTTGAAGTTATAACCCCAAGATCGCCTAGTAGATACTAACATTTAAAATTAATGTTTAATAATCTCACTTGGAGAGAACAAACATGTTTGAGTAGTTGTAAGGTACTAATATTTATGAAAATTACATGCTTATATACAATTTCTATTTCTATTACAAAGTGGACTGTATGTGTATGTGTAAAATAATATTATGTGTATGTTTACAATGAGTATGACTATAAAAATAGCTTATCTATTTTAAGCGGAGAATTGATCATGCGTTCAGGAGTCAAAGGGTCATCGCTGAACATGTTTGATGCTACTTCAGAGCTGAGCGTCACTTAGCACGATCGTAAAATGTTATGACTTCTGTGTGAGTTAAAAAATATTGTCGCTGCGGGATATCTTTTCTATTCTTATCGCGTATTGAATATGATAATCCACAAGCAGCACATGCTCATATTTGAACAGCTGCCTTTGTATTATATTGATGTTTTAGATGTACCACAAACTTGAAGGCCGTAAGTCCAAATTGGTTTTATGATGCTTTTGTACAATAGAAGTTTATTGCTCATAGAGAGCTTCGATTTTTTATTCATAAGCCAGCTCAGTTGACATTTCTCTTTCATTTGATTTCGCTTTTTTTCTATGTGCAACTTCCAAGTCAGTTTATTGTCTAAGTGAATTCCCAAGTATTTGGACGATTTCTCAATAGGTATGTCTACATTATTTATTTTTAAAGGAATGAGCACGAAAACTCTTTTGGTTGTAAAGATACCTTGTGTAGTTTTGTTTTCGTTAATTTTTATGGCCCATTTGTCAAACCATTTTTTGGTGTTATCAAGTATGATTTGAAGCTTATTAGAGGCTACAGTTAAGACTTTATGTGAATAAAGAAGAATTGTGTCATCTGCGAAAGTTGCTATCGTAGAAGAGGGTTCTGTTGGGATAGGTATGTCTTGTGTAAAAAGACGTATAAGAGCGGTCCAAGAACGCTACCTTGAGGTATACCTGCTTTAATTGGCCTTACTGTAGAGTGAGCGTCTTTAACTTTTACATAGAAGTGTCGATCAGATATGTAACTTTTTAGCATGTGGTAAAAATCTGGTGGAAGTAGTTTCTTTAATTTATGCAATAGACCAATGTGCCATACCTTGTCGAAAGCTTTTTCAACATCAAGAAATAATCCTATACAATACTTTTTATCTTCTAGATCTCTAGAAATTTTATTAACTACTCTATGAATTTGTTCAATAATTGAGTGATGTTTCCGAAACCCAAACTGATGGTCAGGTATCATGTAACTATTATCAAGGATGGGTTGAAGTCTGGTAAGGAATAATTTTTAAAAACTTTTGATAATATTGGAAGAATGTAAGACGCTGCACTTGTGGCATCATTACCAGGTTTTGGAATAGCTATGACCTCTGCTACCTTCCACGTCTTGGGAAAATATTTGTGTCTTATTATTGCGTTAAACATATTCCGCAGATAATAAATAGCATTTATAGGAAGTTCTTTAAGCAACTTTCCAGTTATCATGTCATAGCCAGGTGACTTGTTAGCCTTGATATTGTCGATCATATTTTTAACTTCCTTAGTACTTACATATCTAATTTTGATATTTTCTGAGTTGCTAGAGGTTTCTGAATTATTATAACAGGTTTGTGTGTCATTTGTAAAGGGTCGATTTATCGCGTTCTGTTTTAGCCCAAGTACCATCTGGTGCGGTAAAGGTTGTCGATTTTCTGCGTTTTTTTAGTGGCTTTCCATAGGGAAAAGTTTGTATCTAAAATTAGTCAAATAATTTTCTATATTTTTATTCTGATTGAGCTTAAATTTTAGATCCCTTATTGCCCGATTTAGTCTCTTTTTTATCTTCGGGACTTCTAGTAGTTTGCCAGATTTTTCTTACTCTTATTTTATTCTCTATTTGGTTTCGAATTGATGCAGGTGTAAATAAGTTTTTAGTATCCCTTTGAATTAAATGCGGAGTAGAGATAATTGCCGCTTCAGCTACGTCATCATTAAAATAAATTACGGAGCTCTCTATGTCATTTGGAGATTTTAGTGCAATGTCCAAACGTAAGTATATGTTAAGGAGTTCTTTGTACGCTTGCCAAACTGTTTTTGGGTTATAGAGGCTGGGCGTCGGCTTGTTTGTGGCAAGCGTTTCGATGTAATCGAGTTGAACTGGTGAGTGATCTGAAGATAACTCAAAGCGCGATTTTAGCGAAAAGTTATTAATATTTACATTTTTAATAACACAGAAATCAATTAGATCTGGCACTTTGCGCGGGTCTGTTGGCCAGTAGGTAGGCTCGCCTGTTGAAAAATATTTGGTATGATTGGTATTAATTGTTTCTTGAAAAATTTTACAATGCTGAAATTGTTAGGGGCCTGTTTGGGGAGAAATTGTAATTGCCATTTATTCAATAATTCATAAATATTGTTAGTTGCTATTTTGTTTAAATAAGTTATGCAAAGTTATAAGTAGAACAAAATCATGTTAACTAGTGTAAGGAGATTCTAATATCACTAACATTGCTTGTTATAGTTTGCAGAGAGCAAGAGCGTAAGCTCTCTATTTGTAATGCTTATAATCATATTGTAATTTGAAACAAAAGTCAGTCGAAATAAAGCTTCTGAACACACGGCAACAAGGGAGTTTTACTACCTCATTAATTTGAGGCGCAACAGGGCCCATTTCTATCTTGCACATGAATAATAGTCGCTTGAATATAATCTTAGCTAAAATGTTCAACTTCATAGTATTTAATTTTATTTTTAATTATTATAGCTGAACCCTGAACCCTGTGCCTTCTGGGTGATTTGTATTATATAAAGTATAGCCTGTTATCTTCAGAAAATGTTTAGATGTGAAATGTGTTTCTGAAATAAGTGCCAGATCAATATTATTTTCATAAAAAAAGTGCTTTAGTTCTAGTATATGTTGCCTCAGCCCGTTAGCATTCCAGAATATAATTCGTAGTGTATCTGAGCACATATCTACGAAATTGTCTTGGATACTAAAAATGTCACTATTTTGAGTATAGCTGACATTTGTTGCATCAATTGCTTCATCATAAGTTTTAGCTCTTGCATGTCATTAAGTTCATGTGAAATTGTGTTGGATGGTAAGGAGTTGTTAGTAGAATCTATGTTAGGTGGTAATTGATTTGAAGATGGAAGAGTGGGTTGTGTTTCGGGTTGAATAAGTTGGGAAGGGATGGTTTGTTTAATTGAATATGGTGTATTAGACTTATTGCCACTATTTGCAATTTGAGCAAAACTTATTGAGGGGGTCACCCTAATAGTAGTTCTTGGAGGGGGAGAGACCCGCGCATCTACATTTTTATTTGGTAATACTTTTTCACGAAGCTTGGGGAAACGTTTAACTGTAAGTGTTTTAAAAACTTCGAAGCCTTTATAGTTAGCAGTGTGGTTACCACTGCATAGGGCGCACTTGGTCTGACCTTTGTCGTAAGATAGAGTGCAGTTTATTGTTGTATGGGAACCAGCGCATTTAACTAAGACTGGATCTCTTGTGCAATAATTTTTGGTATGACCATACTTCTGACTATTTGCACATTGGGATGGTGTGCGTTTAATATGAGGTGCCTCGAATGAAATTTTTGTCTATAGAAGATGTGAAATTTTATATACATCTTTATTGTTTTCTTCGCTTTGAAGTTCAATTGAAAATAATGGAAGAGGCACCTTTGTGGTTCGTTGTTGAATATTATAAACATGTTTATCATTGTGACCTAGCTCTTGAAGTTCAGCTTTAATTTCTTCAATATCAGCTGAAGGATGCATATTTCGTAAAATGACTTTGAAGTTTCTATCTTACTTAGCTTTATACGTATAGTATTTGGCTTCTTTCTGTTTTAACATATTTATAATATTTTTATAGAAAGTAGAATCTGTGGCCTGCACTCTTACTTCGTTGTTTAATTCAAAGTTTTTTTGAGCCACTTATTTAAGGGCATCATATAAAACTTTAATCTGGCCGACACCCTGAATATAAATTGGAGGTGGTTTATTCACTTTTGGCAATAATTGAGCTGAAGGTTGCATAGAGTTTTGTTCGTCAGACTTGTCATCTGCTAACAGTTCGAATCGATTTGTTGTGTTTTGTTCGATGAGCCAATAATTTTGTAATGTTGTTTGTGTTTTTTCGTTTAATGATTTACATTTTATTTTTTCAATATTTATACATTTTGTTCTTGTTTCTTTTTCAGATTTTGATTGCCCCAATTCTAGCAGGACTTGCTATTGCCATTGGAGTGCCAATTTTGCTCTTTTATGTGTACGGCATCGTACCAGTGTCCCTTTTTCGGGCTGGTTGTGGAAATGCTTATAAAAATGAAAATTACAAATTTGAAGAAAACTTTGCTGATGGTAATGAGGACCATTTTAACAGTGATGCTGCTAGTTTTGGTACATGCTCTAGAATAGGTGAAATAAGTTTGGGCGATGTAAGTCTTAGTGCTATTAGTGGCAGTATGAATGATCTACCTAATAGCGACCAAAATCGTGGTAATCAACAATTCTGTAAAGAATCAACTACGGCTCTAGCTGGCAGTGTCACTAACCAAAAAATTGAATGTTTGGATAACACATCATCAAAAAGCTCATCTGCTATCACTTGTAATACCAATAAATTATATAATAATGATACAACATCTAATATTGTTCTAGCAGGATCAGTGGGAAGTTGTAAACAGGTTAGTTTTTGACGTTTTGTTTACTAAAAAATGGTTTTTAAATATTTTTCATTTTATTTTTTTAGTGAACACTAAAACATCTTTTCGCCTTGGAAGGTCTTAATGGTTGTTTCACTTTTTGGATAATTATACAAATTTAATCGTGTACTTTAACACTCATTCAAAAACATATAAATAAATACATATATTGTCGTGTACTTGCATAATAATAACAACGCATTAATACATTAATATCGGTTAAACATAAATGAAGTTTTTATTTTGGTCTAAAACCTATATTTCCGTTTTCTTTTATAAAGTTAAAAACCGTGAATTTTCTCAGGAGGAGTACATCGATAGACATACTTTGTTTTTGGTTATAAAACAACGGTACAATCTATTGATGACTGATATGCTGAGTTTAAACTTTGCTGCTGACAAATGTAAAAAAAATCGTCAACAGAAGCTATTGTTTTAGAAAGCATCGATCATATGTTCAAACTAATTAGATAAGACTCATATTTTTCAAAACGAGATTGAGCCAATATATCTGTGTTAAAAGGAAAAACTGCTTAAGTCTGATTTTACCGTTTTGCAGTAGAGCACTTTTTAAATAAATTGAAATTGTACGAAAAAGTGAGATTAAGCAATAATCTATAACTTCCGAAAAAATCGTAAAAAATAATTCAAATTTTGTATGGAGGTACTTTTGAATGGTTTCGACTAGAGATGGGCGTCGGGCGGGAATCCCGCAAAAATCCCGCCCGATACCGCGGGTCCCGCTTTCGGATTTCGGGATTGAGCGGGATTGGGAAACTTTTAAAATTTTCGGGAGTTTTCGGGATAGTCGAAGCTATTATCCCGAACTTTTAAAAGTTTCCCAATCCCTCCCCGATCCCGATCCCGAAAGCGGGACCCGCGGGATCGGACGGGATTTTGCGGGATTCCCGCCCGACGCCCATCTATATTTTCGACAATTCAGAGCCGGTGAAAACTACACCATGGATAAGCCAGCCGGCGGAAGACCTGTGACGAGAAAACCGATCAAATCATGGAAAACGTCGAGTTAGACTGGCATGTGACATCTCGTGACATCGCCCAGGAGATGGGAGTTAGTTACCAAACCATTTTAAACCATCTGCAGAAGGCTGGATACCAAAAAAAACTTGAAGTTTGGGTGCCGCATAATTTGACGCAATAAACCTTTTGGACCGAACTAAATCCGATATCTGTAACACTTTTTATAAAGCATTGAATAAAGAGCAAAAAGCGGAAGGGAGATATTTGACAAAATAAATATATATATATATATATATATATATAAATATAAGGGTGGTCCAAAAAAATGTTATGTTCCCACCTCCGAGGATTGTTCTATATCGAAAATAAGAAGACCCGTATTTTTTTTGTTTTTTTAATATGATGATATTTAATGGTTCCGCCCAGCCTCTAAAGTTTCCCATATATTTTACATGGGAAAAATCATTTTTTCTTAGATTTAAAGTACCTGGAAAGTTAATATTTTTTAACCGGATAACAATGTTTCTATTCATAAATGGACATAGAAGAACATCCAATCATTTATTATTTCATTTTTAAATATTAACTATGTTATTAAACTTATAAAAGTAAAAAAAAAATGTAACAAAATTAGTAATAAATGATTGGATGTTATTCTATGGCCATTTATGAAGAGAAACATTGTTATAATTTTCCCATGTATAATAATGGGAAACTTCAAGGGTTTTGACGGCACCATTAAATATTATCTGATATATATATATATATATATATATATATATATATGTATATTTATATATATGAGGTGTGTTCAAACATTATCGCGAATTTTGAATTTTCGCGGGTTACGTATATTCGAATTTCGATTTTTTTGTGGCGTTATGTTGGTACTCATGTCCCTCACTTATGCCGACAAGCTCGGCCATTTTGAATGTTCACTTAATTGTTGAAAGCTGCTTTGCTTGCACGTGTTTTGGACCGTCTTCGATTTTTATCTATTCAAAAAAATGGATCAAAGAACCTGTATCAATTTTTTTTTTCTGAATGGAATACATGGAATAAAAAATGTTAAAGAAGGCTTATGGGGATCGAGCTCTACCAAAATCAACAACATTTGATTGGTATAAATTGTTGAAAGAAGGTTGCGAACGTGTTGAAGACGAAGAGCTCCCTGATCAACCATCGACCTCAACGGACGATGCTCACATCCAAAAAGTAAAAGAATTAGTGGTTGCACACCGTCGATTAACTATGAGAGACATTACTGATGAAATTGGCGTATCGAAAGGATCAATTAATACAATTTTGAAGGATGTTTTGGGCCTCAAACGTGTCAAGTCTCGGTTGGTACCAAAAATGATGATTTTTTTAAAAACTGTAATATCGTTCCGCAACCACCGTATTCGCTTGATTTGGCACCGTGTGACTTCTGGCTATTCCCAAAACTCAAGAGACCACTCCGGGGAACGAGTTTCGAGTCGATTGAGGAGATAAAAGCTAAATCGAAGAAGGCGCTGATGGCTATACCGGAAAGGGACTATTTGGCATGTTTCGAGGATTGGAAAAAACGTTGGCATAGGTGTATTTTCTCGGGAGGGGATTACTTTAAAGGGGACAAAATAGATATTCATGAATAAATAAATAATTAAAAAAAAAAAACACAAAATATGCGATACTTTTTGATCACACCTCGTATGCAAAACATTTAATCAACTTTCAAGAACAAATACGGTTCTAAAAGCTACTGGATGTAACGGGTGTTAAGTAGCTTAAGAAACAGCAACTCTTATTTCACGAAAATCGGGCAGCCGCAATGGTCGAGGAGTCGAATATTAGAAAACAATACATCGAAGAATAAAACGTAACATTGCTTAACCCGGTCCGGCTGCAACTACCTCGGCATATTCACCTGGGACAGCAGTGAGATAACGATAATATCAACTAGGTACATTTAACCAGCTCGAAATTCGATTTGACGTTGTTTAACGAACCCTCTACATCTAAAAAGGCTGTTTGGGTGTATTGTTTAATTTGTAGATACTTTTCTACTGTTTTGACAACCTCATGAAGAGCAATCTCCGTAGACTTCCCTTTGACATAAGCGTGTTGTGCCTTAGAGAGGTTATTTCAGATAAGAGTCTAGAAAACATTCTAGAGTTTTTAGTACAAAAGAAGTGAGACTAATAGATCTAAAGTCTTTTGGTTAAATACGGGCTGCTTTCCCTACCTGAGGTATGACGACTTCTCTTGCCGGTCTCCATGGCCGGGGATATTGTATAGCAAATGCGATAGGTCATCAGTTGTCGAAGCTACTCGACTATCTCCTTACTGATCGTCTGTAGCATAATATTAGCGGAACCCGGAATCTTGAATGGTGAAAACGTGCCAATAGTCCACTGTGTCCAATCTATGGAAATTGTTAGTTTTGAACTAGTACAGCTCGGGAAATGTACAATGCCATAAACTGATAAATGTTTTTTTCAATCGTGTAAGTATAGACAATAATATAAGAAACTTTATATTTATTATAGGATGTACAATAGCGGCAACTAAAGTGTACACCAAATAGTAATTTTTATATCTTTCTTAGTTATACGTATGCTAGATAGATAACACAGGCCTACAAGTTTTTAACCCAGAGACAAGACCTATCATACCCGAAGGATTTTGATGCGCTGAATCCGAATCCGTGCTCGGAATTGCTCCTATACGTCTGGTTTTGAGATATCCTAACCTAAAAGTGCCAAAACGCGTTTTTGCAGTTTTGAGGTTACGCGACAGACGGAAAAAAATTATTATCAAAAAACGTTTTATGGCAATTGAAAGTACCACCCTTCCCCTTTTAAACTTTTTGGATTTTTCAAATATCTTTTTTTCACCGAAAAATCTCTATTTGAAATTTTACAATTAAGCGTAAAAGCGTTAAAGGGTTAATACGCTTAATTGTAAAATTTCAAATAGCGATATTTCGGTGAAAAATATATTTGAAAAATCAAAAGGTTTAGAGGGGAAGGGTGATACTTTCAATTGCCATAAAACGTTTTTTGATAATAATTTTTTCCCCCCCAAACTCAAAAAAAATTTTTAAAAAAAAAAAAATTCAGAGCACGGATTCGTTCAGCGCATAACCTTGTGTGTTGTCGGTCTCTGGGTCTAGCTTTGTTAAATTTTGTGGCCTGTGTAATCATTATCTTGCAGTCGGCGACTGCCGACTAGAGATAAATGCCTAATTTTTGGCAATCTTAGCCGAACTCATTATAAGTATCAGGGAGGACACTGTTTACTTAGGTTACATATGTAATGCATCTAACATAAAACAACAGAAAATAATACAGTTGGAAAGAAAATGTATGGAAAATAATTTTTAAAAAATGTTTATGAGCTCGACCCCTAGGAATGTTCTATATCGAAAATAAGAACACCGTATTTTTCTTTTTTTAAATCGAATAATTTTTTATGGTGCCGCAAAGCCCCTGAAGTTTCCATATATTATACATGGAAAAATATCACTTTTTCGTATATTTATTGTAGAAACTTGAAAAATGAATATTTTTTAAAAATATTTTTTTATAAAAGTAACAATTTAATTTTTTCGATTTTCTTATTTTTACGTTTTTGGGTATTTTTCGTTGAAATTCTGTAAAAAAAGTAATTATTTAAAAATTAAAAAAACATGCTTATCTAGTTAAAAAATATTAGTTTTCTAAGTTTGTACATTAAATCTACAAAAAAGTGTAACTTTTCTTTTTAAATTAAATTTAAATTTTCGGCACCATTACATATTATCCAATTAAAAAAAAAAAAAAAAAATACGTGTCTTCTTATATTTGATATAGAACAATCCTAGGGGGTAATGTTTTTTTAGACCACCCTATCGTACAGTTACTGTCTTCCGCCAACCCGTAGAATAAAGTTCTCGCATCATCAATTACCAAATGTTTAAAATTCGAGTTGAAGCTAACAATTTACCATCATAAAGTATTAGATGAAGAAATTTCTTAAATTTTGCAGAACTCCAGAGGGTCAATATCGGGAAGTTGCACCGCTTCTGGCATATTCAAAACAATTTTTTTAATTTGTTGTTCAAATTAATTTTTAACTGAGATTTTCAATAAAATTGCCTTTGGCATTCCAGATAACTGATATTATTTCATGTTGTAGCTGTTGAAAAGATTACATCCCCATCGAGACTGCTTCAATGGTCATCAGAAACATACCCAGCGAAATCTGTTTGTTAAAAGTGTCAACTAATGTATACATTGTTTGGTAAATGGTTTTGAAATTACTCCAAATAACATAATTTTTTTTTTTTTTTCATGAAATTCGATATGACATTTTAAATTGTTGATTAGTTTCGCAAAAGGTTGGGGACAAAGTCCTCGTTGTTTTTTCTACGTTTTCATATTTTTTGCCTGATGTTCATCCATTAAGTCAAATACGGTGTGAAAAATACTTCCTATAAACCCCAATGGTACTCTTGGTTTAGGTTGTTTCTTTCGCATTTGATGAAATACAATAATCAGGGGTGTCACCGAAATTTTGCACCATGACACCGATTCTTTGAGTATTTTCATTGATTGCATAGGGTTGCCAATTTTTTTATCTTATTTAATTTTTATACAAAAAAAGTTCAAAATTGCGACCCGCGAAAATGAAACCTTGCAACTCTATTAAAAATGTAACGGATGGCAACATTCAATCATTTGGGGTTTTATGTGCCTGTGTTTTAAGAGTGTTATCATTAAAATAATTATTTAATAAACTAAACATGGCAAATGCTTTCTTTTTTTTGATGCAGATAACACTAGTTTACACAAAAAATGGGATTCGTTCTAACCCACCTATTTCCATGCATTTTGGAGCGTAGATTTTAAAAATGGCCACCAATTTGTATCGGAATAAATATGTCTGATTTTACTTAAAAGAAAAACATGTATCACATACGATATACTTCTCTAATTTTACTTTAGGCGCTATAACGTCCACATTTTTTATCAGTTTTCGACACTTGTAGGCTTCATATTTTCAAAATGAAATTGTCTTAATTTACAAATTTTAAAAATAAATAAAAATAGTTTTTATCTCCTGCAAATTTGGGATTAAAAATTACACATTTTTTAAAAAAGCATGAAAAATACAATTTTTTCGACGCTTGTGTACACAAAAAGTATTCATTCGATTTTTACAAATAGCATATCGTCGTGTAGAGGAAGAAAATATCTTCCAACCCATGAAAAGTTCACCTTTATAAATTTGTCCATTCTTGAGATTTTTAGTACAAATTGAAAAAAGTCCACAAAACGGTTTTTTGAAGATATCTCCTAAACGGTTCTTAAGAAAATCTACGCCCCAAAATACATGGAAGTAGGTGGGTTAGAACGAATCCCATGGAATATTGCCAATTTTTGTAAACTAGTGTTATTCAGAAATTGAACAGA
>JAEIFJ010000254.1:0-18376 GCA_018903435.1 Leucophenga varia
AACTGTTCACGCAATGACGTTGCACCATCTTGTTGAAAAATCAATTTCAATCATTTTTGAAAAAAAAAAAGTCGATCAATAAAGTCGTTTATTAATCATTTTTACGTATGATGCCACTATACCAGAATCCACACCAAACTGTGAGTTTCTGAGGATGTAATGGTGCTTCATGAACGACTTTTTGGTTTGACTCACACCAATAACGAAAATTTTTTATGTTAACTTTGCCATTTAGCCAAAAACCAAATTAAATCGGGGTCGCCTTTCCATAGCTTCCATAACTTCCAGAGCCCAGTCTATACTTATCCATGATTAATTGGCAAAACTTACTGAACACAAAAATTAGTCTGTATATGTGTATGATATGATAAAACGCGAAACCGAGCTAAACTAGAAAAACCCCTTGTTTACTGAATCTCAAAATGGAGTGCACTGTGTAATAAATAAATAAATTAATAAAGTATTTGACGGAAGTAATTTGTATAGTTTTATCCATTTTTTTTTTTTTGTTAAGCCTATTACAAGTCATTTGCTACTAAATTGCATTAATGCGACTTATATTGAATTTTTAATTAAAGCTAATTAGTGAAATTTGGACAATATCCGCTTAAGTCTAAAGAAAATATTGTACAATATAGAAAGATAGAAGTGAAAGAAAAAGAAAACTTCAATAATGCAGCATATTGTACGAAGTTATTGCTTTCTTATTGTGATTTGCTGCCGGTTGAGCGCACCTTTCACCACAGAACCACTTAACTCAAAAGCCATCAATACAAACCGCAGCCAGAGTATAATAAGCCACAAATTATGTTGCACAGTTCCATAATCGCCTGAGAGGGCTAAATCTTCGGGGTAATCAAGCCGCGGTGTTGTTATCCAAAGTTACCAATGACAACGTTGGTTATCCTCACGAAAGCTGATTGACAGCATATTGAATTGGTCGATATGAGTCCCCTCCGCTTCAACGCCCAATTGGACTCAGCATTGGCCTTGACGTCAGCTTTGTTTTTACGCTAATTAATTAAATTCATACAAATTAACATTTTCAGCAGATTGTTCCAGTTCGAGCCGACGATAAAATTGTGGAGACGAGAAGTAACAAAAGTAATAACGAAAAAAAAAAATAATAATAATTAAATAAACGCGAATTGTGACTTAGGGGAACCGTCCAAAAGCCACAATGTTGGTAAAATATCCTTTTGACTGGCAGAAGAACATTGCGATTGTTAGCATTAATTAGCAATTTTCGTTAGGTTTGGGTTGCGATTGCACGTCACTAAGTTATTTTGCAGCACGTTTTCTGATTGTGCAAAGAATGGGCAGCTTGGCTTGGTTCATAATTCTCAGAGTCATTCAATCGATACGAAACGAGTTGCATTTTGCAGTTTGCGCTACAAAACTGCGGATTAACTCAACTTTTGGTTTTGTGTTTCATTTGAAATGGATTTTTAATTGATTCAATTCACATCCCAGTTTTGCTCAAAAGAATCCTTTGTGGCTGGCGTGGAGTTGAGCGCAACTTGATGATTAACTAAATTATTCTTTGCTTTGCTTGGGCATAACAAAACCATTTGTCTCAATAGAAATGGCAACAGTTGTTTTGATGTAATTTCCTGTACAATTTATTCATTCTCATCTTAAATAATCGGATTAGCATTTCATGTTACTAATTAGTTTTATAATCAAATCCAGAAGAAATTGGCAAGTAATTGTAATGAATCTAAATCTATTTATTTTTTATTGATTGAGTACGTAACTGTCGTCGTGTATGGTTATTCCCTATAATACACTAACCCAACTAATATGAACCTTAAAGTTGTGCTTTATCTTGAAGCGATTATTTGTTGAACTTTAGCGTTTCTAGCATAATTTTCATAGAAATAAGTTAAAACTTGGATAATTTTTTCTTAAAATTCCAAAATTAGAGATACATTTGTATAAGGGGTCATCTGAGGGAACCAGGCCTTTGGCTGCCAACGGTGTATGGCCCCAGCGTTATCCTGTCAAATCTTCCAGTAGACCTGGCATGTTTGACGACCGACCTTCCTTCCAAAACATCAGGTTTTAATATATCCGTTAGAACATCCTTGCTGCAACTTAGTGCAGATATGTCAACCTGCACCGATGGTTCAAAGATGGACTGCGGTGTGAGTCCTGAAGTATGCTTAAAAGACCTGGTTGTCGAAAAATCCTATCGACTTCTGAGTCACTGTAGTGTCTTCCAAGCGGAGGTTCGTGTTTTACTTGCCACTTGTGTAATGCTTATAGAATTGAATGTCCGCGACAGATCGGTATTCATTTTCTCAGACAGCCAAGCTGCATCTACGGTTTGTTTCACCTTTTCGCAATTTGTTGCAATTGCGCTTTCACCGTTCAATCGTTTCAATCGACAGCGTTTTCAGTGAATTGGACGTTTTGACGAATCAGTGACTGGCAAATGTACCAATGCATTTGTACACGTTCGGTGTTTAAGTGAATTTTGCGATTTTGCGAAGAGTGATAGAATCACCAATCATTCATAAATGAACAGTTTAACTGTTCACGAAAAACGATACACAAAATCGCCGATAACTGAACATGTACTATACACCGAGGAACAAGAAAAATGCAAATCACTACTTTCAGTCGCAGTGCAACATTGCGATTTTGAAATCCACTGTGAAAAAAAAATCAACGAAAGTGATTTTTTTTTGCCAACACTACTAGGTGTTCATGTCACCAAATCAAAGTTGGTTGGGGACTATAAAAAATCGGCTAAATACAGCCGAACAACAAAACTCTCTTACTGTCTAGTGTGTTCCGTGGCATAGTAATGTTCCCGGTAACACGCAGATATACTTTTTAGGGACGGATCAGAAAGCGACTCCCAACCGGTCCAGGTGGAGACTCCATTGTGTGCAGTAATCTCTGCATCTCGGGACTCTGCTACTTGCATGGGACTTTTCTAGATTCACATTTATTTATGTATGGGGCTATATTTTGTGGGGGTTTCATGCAAAAATAATCCAAATATAGTAATGTTTCGGCTACAAATATAGTAATGTTTCATTTACAAAATTAAAATTTAAATTTTAAGAAAATTTGTAATTGAGATAAAGAAACAAGAATTTTGATAGGGTAGTATTGTTACTACTTGGAATGCGTGATGTCCATTCACATAGAATTTTTGGTGATGAATTATGTTTGGAAAAGCATTTTATAAAGATATTTTGTGGTTCAATAGCCCCTTTTTAAATGCTCGCTAGAGCAACTCATAATCTTATAACTTTACTTAATCCCATTTACTGTGCCACAACAAAACACATCTTCTCCATAAAAACATTAAAAACAGCAAATTAAATTATATTTTACACAAAAAGTTAGTACAACGCATGTAATTACAATAAATGTCTGCGAGTAAAATCGATATGACAGGGCGCACAGTGCTTCGGTTTCAAAGCAAACAGCAAACATTCCAAATGAGATGCTAGAACTAAAAACGAATAAATCAATTAAATTTATAAATGAACAGCGCCAGTAAACAGAAGATACAGCTCAAGGCCTCAACGAAGCGCTTGATTAGTTCAGCAGCATCGCAATAGAGCCTCTGCGCTGCATGTAATTTGATAATTAATTATTGTCAAGCGTCGATATCGAATCGATGCATCGATGGCGAATATTGTAAAGGCGGTAAATGCAGTTCTATGCCATTGACCAATAAAACACAACTCAAACCAATCAATATCAGGCTAATGGAAGTGCGTAAAACAATAAGATAAATACACACACACACACACACACACACACATGCGCCAACACATACATACACACAGAGAGAAACGTACAAACAATTCACAACACAACAGGAAGTGCGCCATGTTTGTTAAAAGCAATTTCGCTGCCGCCATTGATGGCACGTCGCGTTGCTTCGGTCATTTCCGTTGTCCTTTTTTTTTTTTTTTTTTTTTTTTTGCTTTTTTTCGTTTTTGAAATGAAAGTCAAAAGCTCATGTTGCACGTTTTAATCAGAATATAATTTGTTTAAAAATTTATTTGCGTCAGCTAGAAAAGTTTGATGTTGTTGGATGTTGTTGAATTTTGCGGTTTCCATTTAATATGCTTTCGTGGCTTATAAACTTGCTAAAGGTTGGTTTTTTTTTTTTTTTTTGTTACATATTTGGTGATTTTATTTTATTTATTTTTTTTGTACTTTTAGTTTCTGGCTCTTTGGGTAAACATGCGTAAAGTTTTTTAGTTGTTTTTCATTGTATAAATAAATTTAATAATTAATGCAATTCACCATAGCATAATTGTTTGCATTGTATGCGTTAAATATTTAAATGAATGTTAATTAACAACGACATCATGGATAATAATAATAATGATGACGGCAATAGCTGTGGCCGTGGCAACATCAGCAGCAGCAGCAACGGCAGCGGCAATGGCTGTAAATAGACTTAAATATAAATTATGTTGTTGCTGCTTGTATTATTATTATTATAATTATTATTGTTGTTGTTGTTGTTGTTATATAATCATTATTGTTCCAGAGCAACAACAGTGAAAACAGTGTACAAGAAAATTAAAACTAATTAAAATTAATACTACAACAAAGTAATTTGATCAATATGAACAATAATACCCGACTGCGTGCGCATTTGTAACCGCAAATAAACAAACAAAAATTTTCCAAATATTTGAACAATTTGAGACCAGTTAGCGGTTGGCGAACTCTATATGCACACACATACACATACATATGTTTACATATGTATATGTATGTATCTATGTATATGTATGTACATATACTGTACATATATACTCAAATATTTTATTCTATATACAAATACCACATTTGTATTTATGTACATTAAGTATATTTCACTCGAATGCGGTTTAACGCGATGTTTGTGCATTCATTTTGGCTTTTTGATCATTGAAAATATGTGCAACAAAAAGCTTTTATTAATTTATGTAAATTTAATTCATACTCTCATTTACTAAATATTTTGTAGATGAATGCTGTAAATGAAATAATTTTGAGTATATTAAAAAACTATGCAAAAACCGAAATATCCTTTTTAAACCATATTTGATCAATTAGAGGAGGAAAATCGATTTTTTCAAACATTTATCTCTTATAGTCTCCGAGATTTCAATTGCATTTCAATTGTGATCATTACTAAAATTAAATAAAACAAGAAATAACGCTGAATTCCAGTATACTCGACTTTAAGAAACGCTGTATAAAATTTTTTATGTGCCTTACTTTATTAGAATTAACTATAAGTATTGTATTTTTATATAATAAGTAACAAAAAATGTATAGAGCAATACCCATGCTATATAGGCATAATCCGTTTGTAGTAACTACTTTATCTCCGATATAATCGAGAAACCGACAGTCATAGCTCTATTGATTTTCCCTCCAATTTCGATCATATAATTCTGAACTTTGTCGGGTTTATCATGCCTCCTTACGCCTGTTATATATATTTGCTCAAACTAAATCTGCTTTTACCCATTGGGTAAAGGTTATAACAATGCAAATGTTAGTATAGTATATTTGTGACTATGAATTTTGGAAATTTCGACCTCAGAGACCCCAAAAGCCGCTGAGTAACAAGTTTTAGCAGAATCTTAAGAAATTCGAAAAATTATATCCACAATTTTGACTATTTCGCTTATGGTAATCGAAATGTATTCCTTAGTACTAATTTTAACGTTAATGCAGAGGTATTTCCAATATTTTTATACCCGTCACACACAGTGTGGAGGGTATTATCATTTTGTCAGAAAGTTTTTAACGCATTAAAGGAGACATCTTAGACCCTATAAAGTATATATATTCTTGATCAGCTCGACGAGACGATCAAGAATCTACACAGACTACCCGCCATGTCTAGCCATGTCCGTCTGTCCGTCTATCTGTGTGTATGCGTTTCATTCGCTCAGTTTTAAAGATATTGACCTGAAATTTGGAACTTAAACTTTTCTCAGTCCTAAGCAGTTCAAGTGTTAAAATCAAAGTGCCACGCCCATTTTAAGGTATAGCCCCATACGAACTTACCGTTTTTTTCTAGTTTTTTGTATGAAAATAGCTATTATTTATGAATGTAGTCTCTCCATGTTGGGTAAAAATACTTCTAATGTCATCCAATGTCAAATCCAAGCTGCCACGCCCATTTTTAGCTAAAGCCTCCATACAAACTTACCGCCCATTTTCGAATTTTATATGAAAATAGCTATTAATTATGAATGTTGTCACTTTTAAGTTGGGTAAAAATACTTCTAATGTCATCTAATGTTAAAACCAGGCTGCCACGCCCATTTTTAGCTTTAGCCCCCATACAAATTCAACGCCCATTTTCGAATTTTTGTATAAAATTAGGTATTATTTATGAGAATATTCACTCAAATTTGGGTAAAAACACTTCTAATGACATCCAACAAAACCAAGGTTCCACTCCCATTTTTAGCCATAGTCCCCATACAAACTTATCGATTATTTTCGAAAAAAAATTTATGAAAAAGTAATTATTTTCGATTATATATTTATAAATGTATTTAAGCCACTGATGATCATACATAAACTATTTAAAGATTCGTGTGACGCGTATTTAAGCTTCGGTTCCACCGAAGTTAACGTTTTTTTCTTGTTATACCCTGTACCCAAAGGGTAAAGGGTATATTAAGTTTGTGCGAATGTATGTAACAGACAGAAGGAGGCAAGATAGACCCTATAAAGTATATATATTCTTGATCAGCATTGGAAGGGGGAGTCGAACTAGCTTTGTCTGTCTGTCCGTCCGTCCGTCTGTCCGTCCGTCCGTCTATCATGCTGTCTGCCGTATGAAAACGATTATTTCGGAGACTATAAAAGGTAGAGCTTTCAAAATTGAAACTTAAACTCTCCTAGGCCGTCAAGTGTGCACTTACAAACGGTTTTTCTCTAGACCCATTTTAAGGGGTACCCCCCATACAAATGTACCCCAAAATTTTGGTTTTTTGCATAAAAAACGTCATTGTTTTTTATTCTAGGAAGTTCAAATTAAGTAAAAAATTATGTCTATGATAGTCCCAATAAAATATCCCAATATGGTTGGGACCAACAAAATTTTAGGTATAGCCCCCATACAAATTTACCCCAAAATATTGGGTTTTTACATAAAAACGTCATTGCTTTTTATTCTAGAAAATTTGAATTTAGTATAAATTATGTCTATGATAGTCCCAATGAAATAGACCAATATGGGTAGGCCCAACAAAATTTTAGGTATAAACCCAATCAAAGATATACCCGATTTTTTAAGTTTTTCTATGAAAATCCAATTCAATGATGTATGGTAGTCAAATAGAACCTAACTTAAGGTACATATAGATTGGGTACAGGGTATCTTGTAGTCGAGCATACTCGACTTCAGCGTTCTTTCTTGTTTTTATTAATATTTTTATGAACTTTCTTACAAGTTGTTTAAGATATCATAGGTTGTTTTTAAAAGTACTTACTTATACAAATAATTTATGGGTATGACCAATCTGAAAGCACTGAATTTCACATGGAATCGTGTCCCGTTCAAAAAGGCATCTCATAATTTATATTAAGTGTAATTAAATGCAAAATTAATGAATTAATCACTCAAATCGTCACACGTATAAGAACCCGCCGAAAGCTTCTTCTGCTTTTGACACGTAAAGTTAGATTTACCAAATATGTACAAAAAGCAAATTACTTTTGTGTTAGATTTATTATTTATAAAATTTGATCTCGTCGAAATTTTGCCGAAAACTTAAAATAAATTAAATGGCAGCTTTCAAGCACACTTATGCTCTCTCTTTATATATTACATTTGACAACTACAGACACATTCTTGTATTCAGCTATACTAGTGTATTGTACCATTCTAAAATTACAACAAAAACAAAGTATCTACAACAAAATAACAAAATAAAATATGTTCAAATATTTCTATAGTGCTTTCTGGTCACTTGAAAAGCCACTTGCAATTTATTGTAGTAAAAATGCCACAGTTTTGCACTCTTTCGATGTGTCGGCAAGTTGCCACAAAATGATAAACCAAACCAAAAGTGAGTCGCAGATTTATGGGCGGAGCAAACTTGCTGCCGCAAAGTGCTTTTGTAAATTAAGATATGCGCCAATATAGACTCATATACTAAAAACTTTGGAAAACTATTTCTAATCTAAAGGCATAATTAATATTTTTTGGATCCTATTTTTGAAAAATACAATTATTACCTATATCTACTTCATTCTTATTTATAAATAGTGGCTGAGTTTGAATTATCGCTTGTTTGTGTAGCATAATATCGCTAATTATTTCAAGGAGATGTTCCTACAGCTCAACAGTGATTTTTCAGGAGTGTATAAAAACTTCGGTTTGACCATTATCTCTTTTATTTTTATTTTTTTTTTTTTTCATTATCATTTTGCATATGCTGCAAGCAAACTTATTTGCTTTTAAGCCATTACCGAGCAAATCTCCATAGTTCTGCATCCATGCTCCATAAATTATCTCAGCATCCGCCACAGCCAAACTTAAAAAAAAAAACAACAACAAATGTGTTTGCTTGAAATCCCTTAATGATTTTATGCGTATTTCGTAGGTAATCAAAATTTAGTTTTATATATTTTTTTTTTTTTCATTTTTATTTAATTTTTAGTTTGAAATTTCTGTGTTGATAATAAGTAACAAGTTTTTGTAGCTTCTGTTCTGTTCTGTTTTGTTTGTTTGCATTGGTAATGAGTTTACTTAGTCGTAAGTTAGATCAACACATTCCACACATGTAAAATATTTATGAAAAGGGCGATAGCGACAATTAGATAGAACGAAAGAGATAGACTATACTATAGAAAGAGATAGAGAAATAAAACCAACCGAAAACATTTTTGATGTGGGTTTTTGCACAAAACTTATACATTAAAAACTTTATTATTATCATCGTTTTATATGCATTATATGAGTGTAAAATGAATAAATATGCATGAAGGTTGCGTATAAAGAAAACTGTTGCCACATAAAAAAAAAATAATAAACTAAATAGAATAAAATAAAGTAAATAAATAAATTAAGGAAATTGAATAAACTTTGCAACTGTAGCATTTTTTTACGACTTTTATACAGAAATATTTTTTTAATTAGAAAGAAAAAAATTATACCGTCTGCAGTTCTGCGTCATAAACATTTTATGTGAAATTTTATACAAGGGCAACAACAAATTGTATTGACACAAGTTTCATTAATATTTAATGTTGCAGGTACTTGGACCTCTCAAAGCAATGATAAAATTGAAAACAATTACAATAATATTTGTTGAAAATACAAAATAAGATTTAGCAGCGAAAGCGAAAATGATAAACTCGGCCATAAGTGAAAAACATTAAAAATAAGCGAAACTAATTGCAAAAGCTAAAAAATGTGATCCTTTATGATGGCTAAGCACAAAAGTAGGCGTGGCAACTGGTTTTATATATTAAGTAGTTGCGGCCAATGTTCAGCTCGACATCAGCAAAATGGAGTAAATAAAAATTTGTAGCGTCAATTGGAAATGGGTCTCGGGAAAATTTATACCAACCGAATTTTAACCAAAAGAATTTTGAATGTTTCAGGGAAATCTCTTTCTGGAATGTCAAACAATTGCAACTATAAAACAGGTATATTCAGTTTGTCGGAAAGTTTGTAACGCATTAAAGGAGGACTCGTAGACCCTTTAAAGTATATAAAGGGTGGTTAAATTTCAAGGGCCGATGTTGATTTTGAATAAAACACGAATTATTTAGGAAATTATTGACATTTCTTTTTATTATGATATATTGGTATGACTCAATTATGTATGGAACAAAATATCGACCAAATGGCCGCCACGACTTCGGCGGCACACGTCCATCCGATGGTCTAAATTTTCGATGACGCTGAGGCATAATTGAGGTTCAATGTCGTTAATGTGCCGAATTATCTCATCCTTTAGCTCTTGAATTGTTGTTGGCTTATTGGATTACACCTTTTCTTTCAAATAACCCCAAAGAAAGAAGTCCAACGGTGTCAAATCACATGATCTTGGCGGCCAGTTGACATCGTCGCGACGTGAGATTATTCGGCCATCAAATTTTTCGCGCAAAAGAGCCAATCACGAAGTGCACGATATGCATTTGATTTGAACGCTCATTTTCATAATAGGCCTGAATAACTTTAACGCGTTGCTCGATTGTGTATCTTTCCATGGTTCAAATTGAGTTAGTCTGAAGTTGAGAAATGTCAAAAGAAATGCAGGAAAAAACTTGACGTTTAGGTGTGGTTCACATTCAACATCGGCCCTTGAAATTTAACCACCCTTTATATTCTTGATCAACTCGATGAGACGAGTCGATCTAGCCATGTCCGTCTGTCTGTTTGTTGCTGTGCGATTTATTTGCTCAGTCTTAAAGATATTAAGCTGAAATTTGAAACTTAAGCTTTTCTAGGTCCTGTGTACTTTCTATGTTAAAATGTGCCACGCCTACTTAAGGTATAGCCGCCATACAAACGTACAACATTTTGTCAAGTTCCCATAAGAAAAAAATTGTATTTAAAGAGTTAATGGCTTTAAATACAAAAAAAAATAAAATTTGTAAAAAATTAAAAAATTTTACTTTATCAAAATTTGTATGAAAAATTTTAATTTTTTTAAAATTTGTTTTTCGAAAAACTTTAGTAACTTCGTCAATTTGTGTCGGATTTGTCCCATTAAACATTCGTTTTACTCGTAATTAAACGTTATTTTAAAAACTTATTACTGTAGATGTAGCTTTCAAACAAAATAGTGTAAGCAATCATCGATAAAATCAAAAATTGTGGAAAAGAAACCAACAAATTACGTTTGCCTTTAAAATGCACAAAGATAGGATCGGAAATGTCATAACTTGTAATACACCATTGGAAAGGTGTTTTTTCTCTTTCCAACGACGTATTGAAATACGTTGTAAGATTTTTTCCGTTATTTCAAAATTTCGATGTACAACTTACATTAAAAACCATCGCATACATTTTTTGACTGCCGAAACGTGTTATCAAAACCCATAAATTTTACGATTTCGTTTTTTCAGATCATGAATGATTGAATTTATTTGAAGTTCGAATTACAGCAAACCACCAAACTAATAAAACTAACTAACTAATTAATAACTTACGCTGCAGCCAATGTTATCAATTTGCAGCATTGATTTTGATTCATACTCGCTCATGAAAAGTTATAATTTAATTAATTTTTAGGACACATAAAGTTCACCGAGTCATCTAGTTTGCTTATAAATAGATAAATATCGAAATATAATATTATAATGAAGCATGTTGTTTGTTATCTTTTTTTTTTTAAGTTTTTTTTGTATTTTACAATTTTTTTACCTTATTTTCCAAGAATTGAAATTCAAAACGCAGTAAATAAATATTTTTAATAAAAACAAGGCAAATTATAGTCTTTTTGTTTACGCACCAAAAAAAAAAAAAATCTAATAAAGAGATACATAAACATATTCCTGTGAGTATATTATTATATTTTAAATGAGGGAAACGAATAAATAAAACGAGCGCGTTCAGATTTCAGCCAATGCTGCTATTTAGATACAAAAATATAATTTTATTACATCCCCCCAAATAGTATAGTAAATGCCTACATGCAATAATAAAAATGTTGTTATTTTATAATTTTCGTAATGTAGCCGCGACGCATTAAGTATGGAAAACAAACAAAAAAGAAAATGAAAAGAAAAACCATGGAAAATCTTAAAGTACCAACCACACACACACACACCCACGTAATTTTATTTAGTCTTTGGTCTATTTGGTAATCACGTCCGCATTCTGATAGAAATTTAAGTAGATTTTAGATACAATGTGTCTCGCTTTTTTTGAAGTATGAACACCAATCAAAAGAATCTTAACTTACTTTGTATAAACTTGCACCTACATACACACATACTAATATCCTGAAGCCCTCGTTCACCTGTCACGTAATTTAGAGTGTAAAACTTCTTGAAAATTAAAAAAAAAAATGTATTAGATTAAGTCGACTTCGTGACACACTTTACAATATATGTTAAGTTTGCTAAATGAAATAGCACAGAAATGGTGTGTAGGGTATATAAATGAGGTACGAAATTTGCTTTTAAATTTATTAAATTTTCACTTATCATTTAACGATGATTTGGCGCTTCGCTTTCATTTTTCTGTTTCATTTTGGTTGATTCTTTGTTTAGTTTTAAAACTTTCTAAGTGAAATTAATGTTTTAACGCAAAGGAGGCAGGGCGGCTTTTATTTTTCACGCTTGTTGAGTAGATTCTGTAGTAGTAAGTCAAATTGTAATTTATGCCCAGCTACTGATTTTTTATCATGACAGGTCACAAACAGCGCTCGATGTTAACTTTGAACTTTATTTTTATTTTTAAACAAAGATATATATTTTTTTTTGATATTCCAGGCAAAATTTATTTACAATACTAAAAGCAGCCATTTGCAATGGACGAGTTTATCGTAAATTCGATCAAATCTGCATTTGCTTTGATTAGTGAGATTTTATTTGAAGTAAAACCTTAACAAAATTCATTGTAGTATTCAAAAGTAATTTTAAAATGCATTAAGCTTTTAAAAATTACTTTAAATTTAAATTATAACAAAGAAAAAGTTAACTTCGGCGGAACTAAATCTAAATTATCCGTCAAACAACACTTTTAATAGTTCATATGTTCCAGGGGCTTTGATTTAATTTAACGATGGATTTGGTCAAATTTGTATGGAGGCTTTATGAAATATTAGCCCGATCCTTGTCATGTCTATAGTGTTGGACTTTGCAAATTTTAATAGAACTCATTCAGAAATATTAGATGTTTATGTGGGGGCTATACCTATAAATGGGCGTGGCACCTTGGTTTTGACATTGGATGACATAAGAAGTGTTTTTATTCAACTTGGAGTAAATATATTCACAAATAATACCTACTTTTATAAAAAAATTCGCCTATGAGCGGTATATGTGTATGGGAGCTATGCTTAAAAATGGGCGAGGCACAGCTTAAGTTAAAATTTCAGGTCAATATCCTAATAATATTCTGAGTTAAACGTAACGCAACAGACAGACGGACAGACAGATGGACAGACACGGCTAGATCAACTCGTCTCGTCGAACTGATCAAGACAATATAGACTTTATTGGGTCTACGGTGTCTCCTTTAGTGCATTACAAATTTCTGACAAAATGAAAATATACTCCCACCCCCTAGGTTTCTTCTATATCATTTATAAGAATCTCTGTATTTTTTTTTAATCGTATAATATACAATGGACCCGCCAAGCTCCAGAAGTTTTCACATGCATTTTTACATTCGTAGGTTTAATGTAGAAACCTGGAAAATAATATTTTAACAATGTTTCTCTTCATAAATGGTCATAGAAGAGAATCCAATCCTTTAATATTTAATTTTAAATATTGAATTTTTTACAGAAACTCAAAAACAAAAAAAATCAAACAAAACAAAAAGCGTAAAAAAAGAAAATTCGACAAACATTATAATTTTTTTTTTTTTTTGAGTTCCTGTAAAAAAAAATCCAATATTTAAAAATTAAATATTAAAGTTGGATGCTCTTCTATGACCATTTATGAAGATGTTTGGTTATATGGTTATTGCAGTGTAGTCTCCAACACTTCTGGTTTTCGAGCAAAGTGGCTGTAAGAACACTAAAAACAAAATTTTTGGGATGGTTTTACACCAAATTTTCTTGAAAACATGGAGTGAGGGGCAGTTTTGGGCACTAGAATCGTGTTAGGCACACAAAAATACATCGGAAACCAGTTTCATATAAAAAGTCAATTTTTCAGTCAATAGTATGTTAATCATTAAGCCCTACATGACACAGCTGTCTAAATTTTGAGTTGTCAAAGGTTCTGGGTTCTCATAGATCTATTCCCATGCATTTAAGGAATTGATTTTTATGAGAAAAAAAATTTAAATAAATAATTTTGTAATATTTTTAAACTAAGATTATTTCAATATAAAAACATAAAGCCTAAGATTGTCCAAATCCAAAGGTGTGAAAGTTATATAGTAAAATCAGGTATTTTTGAGGGATATCTCGATAACGACCCGAGCCATTTTGGAATCTACGCTCCAAAATACATGAAATAAGGTCCATCGAAACCAGCTTTCTAGGACGAGATGACGTAAAAATTTGAAACCAAAGGTAAAAGTCCCAACAAAAGACCAAACAATTTTTAGATAAACAAACCTTACTTTCTTTGTCTTTTTGTAAACAAATTTTTTTTTCTTAGTACTTAGAAAATTTTTACGTTAAAAACAAATCATTTTTTGATATCTCAGGACTTTTTTAAGAACGTTTTCCCAATTATTATCTTTTAGTCTGAAAATTAGAGCTAGAAATACTAGCTTGCAATAAAGAATGATACTTGGATCGCACCTCAGTGAATTTTCATACAAATGGGGTACATCGTTCTTTCTTTTTATTTTTTTAAATAAAAAAATAAAATATCAAACGAACAACTAGGAAAGCTAAAAGCTCATTTAATATTATATATGTACATTAGGGTGGGCCAATTTGTTTGAGTCAAAAAAATGTGAAGAAGCGTATAACTAAAACGAAATCTTTGGGATATTCTTTGAACATTTTCCAAAAGTCAAATCTAACCCTCCGCATTTCCATTTTCAGATTTGACTTTTGACCTATGGTTCCTTAGGAATAGAATATCCCAAAGATTACGATCTTGCTATACGCTTGGTACCGAAAAATTGACTCACCCTAATGTACATTTTCGCCAATTTCCAAATATTCAAAAAAGGAATAAAATATCAAAAACAAATCAAATTATTTTTTATTTACATAAGTATAGAACCGTATATGATAAAATATTAAAAAATCGTTTCGTACTAGGAAGCTGCATAAACTTTAGTTACTATTCTCGTCAATTTACACATCCATGTTATATTGCTCCGAATTGTTATCTGAATCGAATTATTCCAATCAATGTCAGGCAATATATCATCATCAATTGTTCAAAATGAACAGAAAGCGAAATTGCGTGCTGTGTCACTTTGTGTCCGTCTGTCTGTCTGTCTGTTTGAGGTGTAAGGTAACTGGTCTTTTCTGAGTACAAATATATGCGAATACTTGTTGCAAGGATCTCCTACGATATATCAACCTAGCAAGCTACATAGCTGGCTAGCTACATAGATAGCTAAGCCAACGCTGACAGTGACAAAGCAAATGTCAAATTAATTTGATGCTGTGAAACTTTGAATTGCTTAGAAGGCAAATGTCTTTCAGTTGCATTCAAAATTGCCCTTTGTTTGGCGACTCGCCTTGATTCGATTGTGACTTTCATTGTGGATGCTTAAACAATTCTTGGCACTGTTACGCCGCAACGCATTCAATTTGTTTGATCTCGTATCGCTAATATTTGTCACACGTGTGTCTATAACCTCACAACCTCATGACATCGAATCGAATCGTATCGTATTGTTGAAACGAAACGAAGTGATGTCAAACTGTCGTTTACCTTCGACACTTTGCGGCATATTTGGCACAAAGCAAAAGCATCACGCGAGTATCGACCTCGAAGCTCACTTCGACCCCAAGCATGCTACATTCAACTCGTGTACTCGTATATTGGCCAATGGGCGGCGACGTGCGTTTGCTGTCATTTCGTTTAGGTTTTCAATCGATTTGCTCGTCGTCGTCGTCCACCACCTAACTTGGCATTATACATAAAGTCCTTTACGAGCATTCCCCACGTCGCCATATGTCACCGCAGGAACTGCTCATGTTCAGTTCACCTCACCTCGGCTCAGCTCATCAAATGACGTTTCTCTTTGCCCCGCTCCATCGCTAACTCACTCACCGTTTGTGTTGGTTAGATTTTTGACAGCTCAAATTGAATTTGCCTTTAGCTTGTGTTGTTCTTTTGTGATACTTTTGCGTTGCATTCATTCTTCTTTTTTTTCAGTCTTTATTTATCTCGATTTTTTTTTTTCTAGCAGTTTCATGAGCTTGTGCATATATTCGTGCTTATGGAACGAGTTGGTGCATACTGCTATGAAGGTGTAAATATAACTTTAGCTTTTGTCATTGAAACGCGTATATAAAATTCTATTTTCTTTTCTTTTGTATTTTTTGATCGATCGATTGTCTGTTTACCATAGCAAACAATTCCCCCAATCTCTTCTTTTTTTTGGAATGCCAAGCCTCTATGCACATATGTGTTCCGTGCTTCCTGTGTTTCGCATTTAATAAAACAAAGCAACGCAAATGTTTGCATTGAAATACAAAATAAAAAGATACTTTGATTTCGATACGGCCAATGTTTTGTAGTACAACCTTAAATACAAATTTGATGGAAAATATTATATTATACAAAAATGAAGTAAAAAATTATTTTAATAAATTTTTATTAGTTTAGCTGCTTTGCTCCCATTTTCATTTACTTTTGCGTTTTGCTTTTTCAAACAAATTAAGTGATTTTAAATTCGAAAATTTTTCATTCAAATGCAAGGGCAAGTAGGTATATTAAATTTGTGCGAGTGTATGTTACAGACAGAGGAGGTTAAATATGATTATCTCGGAGACTATAAGAGATAGAACTACAATTTTTGAAACTTAGAGCCTCCTTAGCCGTCAAGTGTTCACACGGTTTTTCCCTAGCCCCATTTTTTGAAGAGGTGCTTTTACATAAAAAATAACTTTGATTCTTATTATAGGAAGTCTAAATTAAGTATAAATTATGCCTACGATCATCCCAAATGAGAAATATGGGCAGGACCAAAGAAAATTTTGGGTACAGACGTATACTTTACCCTATTTTTAAGTTACTAGCATGTAACCGCGGCTTTTTTCCCGTGTTGTTTTTTTTTTTTTTTTTTGCTTCTATTTGGGTTCAAATTTTGGAAATCCTCTAAACACGACTAAGCATCATTCAAATGTGCCGAATCCAAAGATATCACTTTTTCAAGGCTCCCATTAGGCCCCGGGTGTACATTTTCCAAAATCCGGTCTTGTTGCTCACCTGAATTCTAAAGAAACACAAAAATAAATAAATAATTTTAAATCTTTTGTTCCAAATCTTTGGCTTTTCCAGTTTCAAGGCCCCACAGGGTTACATAGTTTGTCACACAGTCTTAATTTTAATACTGCCATCCAGATCAGGTTGCAATGTGGGTTTGGTGATAAAGGTTTGTTACACTTATTAATTATTTTAAATTTAAATAATAATGTACCTGCTTAAATAAAGGTTTTTAATTGTTTTTGATTTAAAAAAAAAAAACTTTAAAATAAAAAACAAGAAAAACGTTAACTTCGGTGGAACCGAAGCTTATATACCGTCACACGTATTTTTAAATTGTTAATGTGTTATCATGAGTGGCTTAAATAGAACTTCGAGATGGGATGGGACGGGGTCAATGGTCTGATACAACTCACGTTGTGTGGGGCCTATGCCAAAAATGGGCCTCTTTGATAACCATTTTCATACAAAAATTCGAAAATGGGCGGTAAGTTTGTATAGGGGGCGGTGGTAAAAATTGGCATGGCACATGAGATTTGACATTGGATGACAGTAGAAGTGCTTTTACCTAATTTGGAGTGAATATATGCATAAATAATAACTAGTTTCATAAAAAAATCGAAAAACGGTTAGTTTGTATGGGGCTATATCTAAAAATGGGCGTGGCACTTTCATATTCAAACTTGACCTGGTCGTTGCCGAAAAAAGCTTAAGTTTCAAATTTCAGTTAAATGCCTCTAGCAGTCTCCGAATAAATCGCGCTGAAATACACAGACAGACGGACATGGCTAGATCGACTCATCTCGTCGTGGTGATCAAGAATATATATACCTGTGTCCACTGTTACACATTATTTGACGTTGAGTAGGCCTGTCGTGTGCGCATTTGTATTAAATTTGGTTTGCGTTATGACCGTTAGACCCCTCTGCGTTTGTATTAAATTATCTTAAAATAGTAAACAAATTAAAAATATTCTAAACAAAGATTCCAAACAAGTCCACATTTTTTTTTATTTTGGAGTAAAATTAAAGCTGTGTAATTAGGATTCTCTGTCAAAATAAATGTCTTGCCTCGAGACTTGTCTTAAAAAATATATACTAATCATTTTTGTATTATATTTTTATACCGCCAAACATAGTGTGGGCGTATTTTTATTTTGTCAGAAATTATGTAACATTAAAGGAGTCATAGTTGATCCTATAAAGTATTTATATATTCTTATGACGAGACGAGTTGATCCTTGTCAGCCTGTCCGTTTGACCGTGGCTCGTCTGTCTGTATTTATGCGATTTATTCGCTTAGTTTTTGATAAAGATTTGACCTGAGGCTCGAAACTTAA